>JAJMBP010000035.1:0-177733 GCA_030565345.1 Suhomyces coccinellae
CAATACTCAAGAAAACCTATACTGCAATACTCAAGAAAACCTATACTGCAATACTCAAGCACACGTGCCTCACCAAATCTTATTTTGTTACACACGCCATGTACTTTTCTTGGTAACATATATGAGCCCACTATTTATCTAAAAAATAGAACCATCATAATCCTCAGCCGTATCCTATCTTCGAACTGCACTAAAGGGTAATCTCAGGTATTCTTAAACTTGACTTTGTCTCTGCAAAACATAACATTCTCCGATGTAGAGTTATCTCGCATTGCTCCCCCAACATTCTCCGAGCAAAATTAGCCGCGCCATCCGGCCAAGCCCCCACAAACCGTTCATTTTGACACATCCATCTATCAAATCCTATCTTATCATTATCCAACATTTTACGATAGTAAGCTCATCGGGTCAAATTTAGTCTGCTCCTGATAGTTTGATCGGTGCTGTCAAGACAAGCACTTATATACTTATCTTTTGTTCTAGACCAACTCACAACAACTTTGAATATCAAACTAGAGTTGAGAACCTAGTGGTTGCAGGACAGATCAACTATTCTTCCTGGAGTTACTTAAACTCACACCTACAACAACTTTATAAAATGGAATATCATGACATTCTATCTATTCTCGAAACGAAAGAGACCTGAAGCTCTTGTCTCAACTGACAAACTATCCAAAGCAACGGATGTCAGGGACGCAATCCATAAGATATATTTGTTTATTCTACCTGTCCTCAAGTTTCTTATCCCTGATTTCAGAGCAGCTCATGGTGTTTACATCATTTTTATGGCCATACTCTGTTCTGTAATCATTTTTCCGAACAGAAATCTTAAGTACATTGATACCTTGTTCATGTCTTCTGGAGCAGTAACCCAAACTGGATTAACAAGTATTGATGTCACCACTATGCAGTTATATCAACAAATGGCGATATATGGGTTCACATTCTTCACTACTCCTATTTTTGTGAGTACAGCAATCCTTTGTTTACGGCTCTATAAATTCGAAAGGTATTTTGATGGAATTGAAGAAAAGTCTTTACTCAGTCACAAAATGAGAAAATCAATGGATTCTAGTAGAGACTTGGAATCAAGGAATAATGCCTCATCCTCTGGAATAAAATATCCTAAGGAAAAGATCTTGCAAAACAATGCACAGAACGACATACCTGAAAACCCACTGAACATTAAAGAAGTGAATGAGATGTCTACTTTTTGTGACGGCTCTACAAATAATGCTACGGATTCAGATCAAGACCAAACTCAATATGTTAAGAAAAGAAACAGGCATAATTCGCCAAATTCATCTGAAAATGAAGGAATAGCGGAGGATCCGGAAATATTTGAAGCCCCTGATGAAAATTCTGATGCTACTGAAGTAGATGAAGGCATGCATGTGCACATAGTCGACTCTGAAATAAAGCAGGAAATCAAGAAAATGCATAAGCATGCCCCAAAAGAGTTTGACTTGAATTATTTATCCTGGCAGGCAACAGTTGGTAAGAACTCTACATTTCTTCATCTTACTGCAGAACAAAAGGAAGAGTTGGGTGGTGTTGAATATCTTGCAATTAAACTTTTAATAAAAATTTTGGTTGGATACTATATCGGATTTCAATTACTTGCAATGTTGTTTCTACTTCCTTGGATCCTTTCCAGAAATTACTACAAGGACATTGTCACGCAAGAAAAGATTTCACCTACATGGTGGGCTTTCTTTACAGCGGCGTCAGCGTTCAATAACTTAGGAATTACGTTAACCGATGACTCCATGAGATCCTTTCATACGTCGGTTTATTTGATGATTGTCATTTCTTTCTTTGTTTTTATTGGGAATGTCGGATTTCCGATTGTGCTTAGATTAGTTGTTTGGATAATGTATAAAACAGCCAGACCATCAAGCCATTACAAGGAGTCCTTGGGATTTTTGTTGGATCACCCAAGAAGACTTTTCACTATGATGTTTCCTTCCAAGCCAACATGGTGGTTACTTGCGAAATTGATAGTGTTGAATTTTATTGATTCACTTTTATTCGTGATCTTAAACCTTAATAATCCAATTTTGACACGAGATTCTGCTGGACTTCAAGTTTTACAAGGTATCTTTCAATCTATCAGTATTAGAACTGCGGGCTTTTCAGTAGTTGAGTTGAATGAACTTCACCCTTCGGTTCAAGTCAGTTATATGGCAATGATGTTTATTTCTATCTTTCCATTGGCCATATCCATTAGAGAGACTAACGTTTATGAAGAACAGACTATTGGAGTTTACCTTCAAGATAAGAATACAAAAGTGAAGCATCTTGATAAGAGACCCACCAAGTTTAAAACTACACACTTAAGAAATCAAATATCTTATGATTTGTGGTTCATTATTGTCGGTTTGTTTATCATTTGTATTTGTGAAGGAAAGGAGTTGGAAAAGAGACAATCGAGTTACGATGTGTTCTCCATACTTTTTGAAATTATTAGTGCTTATGGAACTGTTGGGTTGTCTCTTGGTTATCCTGGAATTCAAACCTCATTGTCTAGCAAATTTACGGTCATATCAAAATTAGTTGTGATTGCTATGATGATTAGAGGTAGACATAGAGGATTGCCATACTCCTTGGATCGTGCTATCATATCCCCAAATAATATGGATCAACGAGATGAGTTGCAGCAGCATCATGCAGTCACCTACATAGAAGATGATGATGATGATGGAGAATTTGCTAATCTCTTCTATAGGGCAAAAGCCAAAGTTGAGGATGCTACAAAGTTTATTATCGCATAGTTTCATAGAAAGACATTTATATAAATTTTAATCTTAGAGAAAGTTTATATTTAGTAATAATCTATCAAAAAATAGGTCATTTACATCATTTATTCCTATCACAAGATATGTCCAATGTACATTAATTGATCGTTGGATTTCATATGTCCTGGGGGTATCTCTAAATGGGTTCTACCACACAACTAACTTTTTTTCATGTGTTCGGGTTCGAAATCTTGACATACCAATCCTTCGACGCTTTTCTAAATTTCTTGCCAAAAATCATCATAAGAATAAAAGTGCCATTTATAAGAATTGAGATCATGAATAAAAGCCAAGTCGTAAGTTTGAACCCACAACCATCTAACCAAGGTTGAATTGCAAAACTGAAAGCCATTCCTATTATATTTCTAGTGAAAAGTAGCAAGACCAAGCCTTCGCTTGCAACTTTGTGATAACTGTCAATAACATAAGTCAAACAAATTGCACCCGATGAACTCATCGCGAAACCAAGACATCCTTCACCAACGACGACTGGAATGGCCCAATTCTTTCCCTCTGCTGAGCCTAATCCATAAGCTAAAATTCCTGCAGCATTCATTATGGTTGGTGCTATCATTGCCCAAAGTCTAAATTCTGGCTCTAAGATTCCATTATTTCTCCGAGCTAATCTCACCACTAGCCAGTCAACAAAAGCTCCACCATATATCATTCCGATTATATTTCCAACCAATGAAGCAATATTAGATAATCCAACCTTGTTTGCGGACCAAGAATAAGGGGCTGCAGAAAATACTTGAGATTGAGTTGTAGAGATAAGCGATAACCACATCATTTGAGCTCCGTATACTATCCCTCCCCAAAGAAAAGAAGGAACGGGTATTAAAAGGATTGGCCTATACCAAATTTTAAACCAAGACCTTTGGTCATTATATTCAAGCTCGAGGAGTTTCATTCTTTGCCAGTAACTTCTCTTGGGAATTGCCAAATCAATGGAAGAGTCATCTTGAGAAGAGTCCTCTGATATTTCAATAGTATTCTTGGAGGCATCAAATTTATTTACTTCTGATTTTCTGTTCGATTCATGTACCACTTGTACAACCGATTCTCTCGATTTGATTTCTCTTAGAATTTCGTCTTCAATATCTTTCTGATTGAAATCCCTTCTGAAAGAAGTGTCCTCCATCGCGAACAATTGTATAACGAACAATACCCCATAAATAATTATTTGAAAGTAATATGTCCATCTCCATCCTATTCCATCAGAAATATAACCACAGATAATAGGACCGACATAGTTTCCCGCGTACAAGGCAAGAACCATTAAAGAAATTGCAGTTGACCTTTGATGGGTAAAAAATATGTCTGTTGCCGAAATTTCCACAAGAGAATCGACAGGAGCGGCGGCAACTCCAGAGAATAGGAAGAAAGGATACATATACTTAAGTGAAGTTGCTTGTGAACCAACAATGAGGGAGAAAATTACCAAGAGCGTGCAACTGAGATATACAAACCTGCGACCAAGCTTGAGTGCAGTTGGTTGAAGGAATACACATCCAAGGGCCAACCCCAAGAAGGTCAACGCGTAACAGTTGCTGATGTCATTGAAGGTAGTATGCAAATCATGAGTCCATATTGTCCAAATTGGACCAGAAAATCCAACAGAGAGCGCTAAGAAGAAAGCCCTTTGTACGTTAGTAAATTGGAGCTTTCAAATGTGTACAACACCACTTACCATATCCAAAGCAATGAAAATTGAAGGACTTTTTTTCTAAAGGACCATCTCAAGGGATCATTAATGTTTGAACTTGGCGGTGGCTGAAGAATAATATTTCCATTTTCTTTTTTAACATGAAGATCACCCTCAACATCCACTAGGTGAATTGTGCCTGGGACAAATTCATTATCTTCAAGCTCTTCACTATCTGTCCGATTTGGTGAGAATTTCATCTTTTTTACCTCAATACTTATAAGTGGGGTATTTTGAATGAGGAAAGAAAGAAGAATTGTGCCAAAGCAAGATCTAATATACTTTATTGATGGTTTGAGGCATCGATTGTTGCCTAACGCAACGAATTCCCAAACTAGTCGTTTGGGTCGGGATTTGGGGGTTATCAAAATTGATACCTTAAATTCCGCGCCAGAAAGGGATATTTTAGCGGCTCCACCACCCCGTCACTCGCAAGACAATAGATCTGATGGTTGCGGGATCCCCATATAAGTATGCTTCAAAGCCCGAGAATAAGTGGAGTAGCTTCAAACTTCGTTCTTGCCTGATTCTAGGAGTGCATTGGACAGCAAGGAGTCATGACATCGCTAGCATTAGATCTCAAAAACCTCACTCAAAGTATGAGTTTCCAGATCGCACGAGCTGAAACTTTATGACAGCTTATTGATTAGTGCCGTAATAGAATCTTCCCTTGGGAAGTATCGCTGATTATGCATGATTCACATAGCTTTTCTCATCATAGGCAAAGCTGGCAATACCCAGCTATCGCATTGTTGCTAGCTGCAAATCTTCCCTTTAGCTAATGATTCATTATGATTCGGGACTGACTCAAGTCAGATGTTGAGTTTTGTGAAGGTTCACCCTGATTCATTTAATCACTTATCTGCTTATCTTCAAAGAGCACAGCCGCATGCTGAAATCTGTTAGAAACACATGTTCTCACGGTCTGAGGTGAATACAATACAGTTCATAGCATTTGAAATCGTTGAAGGGTTCTGTTTCATATATTTATCGGGGCGTAGTGCATTGTGATTGGTTTCTTCTTTTTAGATAATCGCGGATATTCTTGTTTCTTATTTGTCCAGATTATAGCATAAGCATGTGGTTTATGAAAGTGATGAATGAGAATACAGCTCAGATTTGCCTGCTGTTCACTCTAAGGTTTCTACTTGAAACTATACATCCTCAAGCTATTCAGACGGAGTGACCATGCTCAAATATCAGGTTTATGTCCAAAAGTGCCTCATTTCCAATATCAGGCCTCTTTGCTGACCAATGTAATCGCTCAAATGTGTAATGATGAAAAAGGAACTAAACCGTTGAAAATGTGAAATAGTAGGATGATTTGCAGTGTCCTATTGCAGGAGGGTCCAAAATTATTTCTCGCAGTTCTCTGTTGTCGAATCGCCTTAAGCCTCTTTGTACTTTACTGATAAGAGAGATGCAGTATTCTTGGAAACCGCAAACGGCATTTAAATTTAATACGTTACACATGCAGATATGATGAACCAAATCGATGGCATAAACGAGGAACTCCACTCATAGAACTGAAGTGTTCATCGAGTCCCTCGATTTGCTATTCATCCTTTTGCTAATCTCTTCTTTGTTGAAACTTCGCGCGTACGTCAATCCTTCCTACCACCTTGACCATGTGTTAGAATGCAAAGTAGCAATTCTTCGAAAACTGCCCAAACAACTCAAGACCATGCCCAGGGTTTCTTGGTTCTTGGCTTAGGAATTTCGTTTAATGCTTGGGGTAAGATCCATCATTACAATTAGATGATTGGGCATGGTGAATTACGAGGCCTGCACATTGCTTATCTCATATCTATTTCTTGAGATTACAATTAAGGAAATTCGCATATGATTGGCTCACGATAATCGTAAAACTATTAGATCTTGGATATATATAGCTCCCAATCTTCCCTGAAATGCATCACAGACCCAACTAAAACACTCTAAACACAACACGAAAATGTCTGATAGTGGTTTCACCGGCACAGGAACCGGAGGCGACATTCTCAAGGTCGACCTCAACAAACAATTTGACAAGGCTGATATGACCTGGATCGGTATTTCTGCAGCCTTGGTGTGGATTATGATTCCTGGTGTGGGATTATTGTATTCCGGTCTTTCTAGAAAGAAGCACGCCCTTTCCCTTATGTGGGCCTCGTTAATGGCAGCCTGTTTGACTGGTTTCCAATGGTTTTTCTGGGGTTACACTTTGAGTTTCAGTCACACAGGCTCGAAATTCTTGGGTAACATGGACAATTTTGCATTGATGGACGTTTTTGGCGCTCCCAGTGTCGTTTCCTCTGTCCCAGATATCTTGTTTTGTTTCTACCAAGGTATGTTTGCAGCCACTACTGCTATTTTGATGGTTGGTGCTGGTTGCGAGCGTGCGCGCTTGGGCCCTATGATGATTTTCCTCTTCTGCTGGTTGACCGTGGTCTACTGTCCCATTGCGTACTGGACATGGAACCCTAACGGTTGGTTGGCCAAGTTGGGCGCCCTTGACTTTGCTGGTGGAGGTCCTGTCCATGAAAACTCTGGTTTTGCTGCCTTGGCCTACTCCCTTTGGTTGGGAAAGAGACATGACCCAATTACTACTGGTAAAATGCCCAAGTATAAGCCCCATTCCGTTTCTTCTATTGTCCTTGGAACTGTCTTCCTTTGGTTTGGATGGTTCGGATTTAACGGTGGCTCCACTGGTAACGCCTCGATCAGATCGTGGTATGCTTGTGTCAACACAAACATTGCTGCTGCCGCTGGTGGTTTGACATGGATGTTTGTCGACTGGTTCAGAACCGGTGGTAAGTGGTCTACCGTTGGTTTGTGTACTGGTGCCATCGCTGGATTGGTTGGTATTACACCAGCTGCTGGTTTTGTTCCTGTCTACACTGCCATCATTTTCGGAGTTGTTCCAGCTATCGTCTGCAACTTTGCTGTGGACCTCAAGCTGTTGCTCAAGATTGACGATGGTATGGATGTCTTCGCCTTGCACGGTATTGGTGGAATGTGCGGATCTATTTTGACAGGATTGTTTGCCGCCAATTATGTTGCTGCTTCTGATGGTTCAGTTGCTGCAAACCCAGACTTGGAGATTGGTGGAGGATGGTTAAACCACCACTACATCCAATTGGGTTACCAATTAGCTGGTACTACCTCTATCGGTGCTTGGTCATTTGTGGTGACTTCGATTCTTTTGTTGGCTATGGATAGAATTCCAAAGTTGAGAATCAGATTGCACGAGGATGAAGAGCTTTTGGGTACTGACATGGCTCAAATCGGTGAACATGCCTACTACGAGGAAGATGAAGCTAATGTGGGTGGTGCTTATGTGATTGAACCAATTAGATCTACTTCTGCCAGACTCGCTAACTTGAAGTCAGCAACTTCAGCAAGACCAGAAGACAGCGACGAAATAAGGGCTTATGATGGTCTCAATGCTGCTGGCACTGGCGCCTTAAGTCCTGATGACGGAACCGTCAGTGATTGTTCTAAAAGATGATGATGAACATCATTATAATTATTTTTCAATTCTCTACGTTGGAAAACGTATCCGGTAATTTAGTAATTCAGAAACTTAACGTGAATTATTTTCTGTAGGTTTATGCTTTGCGATTCTTCCATTTAGGTGCTGGCAGTTTGTGTTTTGCCTTGTACTGGGCTCATTGCCAAGCATTTAACAAATGTCGCATCGGTATTAATTCTATTGTCCGAAGTCGGCGACTGCAAAAAAAGGTGCTCATACGCTCAGGAATCCTCAGACAACAATTTCAAGGATTGGTTCAATTCTACTCATCTTTCATTAAGAACATTTTTTTTCTTTCGAATGCTCTCTAAAACACTCTATGAAGCCCATTTTACAGCTAGTTTGGTTCTACCAATTTATTTGCTTTGCATGTTCCCAGTCATCAAATTTCAAAGGGTCTATTTACTTGCCTAAACCAATGCTAATGTCACAAAATTGCATCATCCGTATATTATAAAACCGTTGTACCTCATGTCAGAATGTTTCGCTGTAACAATAAATATCTGGTGCTCCCTTCTGCCAACGAGCATTATTACATTCACTCTTAATAGTATTTGTAAACATCACGGGGCCACAAGAGCACACTGCCAAACTCTTATTCTGTTCAGCGATTAGTTGGGAATGGGTGTTTATCAACTGTGATAAATCTGGACGACCATTTCGATACTCAATATTTTCGGAGTTAGAAGCAATGGTGGAAGTTTGCATTTCAATTGAACTGGTTCCCTCCTTCGTGATTTTGGAATTTTCCATCAGTTTTTGATCAATATCCAAAACAGTGGGGTGATCTTGAGTAACATAAATACTCAATCTGAGTTTTCCATCATTAAGGAAAGGAAGCAAATTCTCGATCATTTGTTCGAACCAGATTTTATTCTTCTTATGTTTGATAACCCAAACGAAATGAACTTCTTGTTGCAAGGGTCTAAAGAGAAAGTCTGCTTCCTCATCCTTTTTCTTGTTTTTTTGGAGTAGATCGAGTGCCAAAGGAAATGTAAACGCGGCGCCTGAACCAGCAGCCATAAAGAGAATACTGTCAAAAGGTTGCAAAGATTGGTGCTTTGCGCCAAACGGTCCAATAAATTGTGCTTTCATATCTACTTCCCCCGCACAACCAATGAATATGTTATTCTCTTGATCTGAAAATGAAGTAGAGACAGAATCACCAGAAGTCTCACCAGATGTTGAGATTTGTTCAGAAATAGATTCCTCTTTCAATTGTAAAACTGTTTTGTATAACTTCTTTGTAAAACCATTCTGCTTTCTGATCAACAACTCGACTTGTCCTGACTCCTTCAAATTGGTAACTGTGAAAGGGTGATACTGAAAGAAACTCACTTTGGAAACGTTAAGATAAATGTGCTGGCCTGCATTCCAGGTGCTGAATCGAGGTAAAATCGTACTGAACCAATAATCACTTCCAAATTTCATTCTTTTAACTGGAATTGAAACGCTAAGAGTATCTTCATCCAATATGTCGAACTTGCAGATACCTTTATTAGGAGCAATCTTATGTCTAATGAGGCCCATCACCTTCATCACCACTCTGTCAATAACTAACGCATGGACTGAGAATATCACTATAGCTCGATTATGATGGCTGTGAAAAAAAGTGAACAACAACATAATAAAACTGAATACACGGTGCAGCACCAAGAATAAATCATAAAAATAGCGTCTCAACCATCTATTGCTTCCCCAAACCAAAAATGAAAAGGAGCCATATGCGATCATTCCAAAGATTTGAGGTGGAATCACAATCATGACTTCAAAATGCAAATTCAACCAATATTTGATTGCGAGAATAAGATGTGTAGTGATTAAGGCCCACATAGACCGACTCAACCACTTATGAACAAATTCAAGCCTGTCATGCTGCAAGCCACTGACTGCAGTTACCAAGTCATGTTTCATGACCATGAAAAATATCACTGGTAAATGACCAACGGCAACCCTCAGGATCCTTTTACATATAATATATTGTCTTGGTTCGTAATCCAAGTCGGCCGTTTGAACGAAGCAAAAACTTGCAGTAACAGCAGCATAGCTCAAAAACAAGATCACAAGACTGGGCTGAATAAAAATCTTCTTCCTTCTATAAGGAATATTCAAGCTCTTGCAACTTGTTAATTTTTCCCAAAGCTCAATGAATTTGAAATAGCTTTTATAACGTAAAGATTCAGGGTCTCGTCTGGACCTAAGATATCGTGGAATCCAGTGAAACAATACTCCATGCAATATTAGTATTGACATGATCAAGGCAAAGATTAACCATTCATATTGGTTATTTCGTTTGGTTTCAACGAAATACTGCTCATCAAAAGGTATAGACGAAGGCATAATATCAAAGAGTCCAATTGATAATTCACTATTTGCAATTTGAGTTGTTATATTGCTACAATTAGGTTCAAGGAGATATCGGCCATGATATTTCCGTACGAAATGGCATGGTCAGTGAAAGTATGTTAAAGTGCCTTGCCATTGGTTGCATCTCTCGTTTACCTGATCTTTTAGATAAATTGAGCCAAAGGTGCTCATGTCAGTGCTCCTGTGTGCGCCGAGAATTTTATTTTTAAAGTAATTATACATGCAAATGGTAAGAACGAATCGGAGTTAGCCGCTAAGCCAAAAAAGAAGAATTTGGCGCCTATTGACAAGAACGGACTTCGCTTGCAAAAAATTATATGTCTCGCTAGGCAGTCCTCCACAATAAATGTCGCACCCAATCTACTTGTCCATCGTTCGGCCAAATAAGGACCGGGGAAGAACCCTTGTGGACTGATATTTACTTCCGTATTCGGAGCCCAATCCTTTCGTATATCAAGTATATATCTCTCGTGAAGGTTTGCTATACTCCACTATTGCTCAAATGAAATCTTTCTACCTAATTCCATTTTTAATCTCCACTGTGTTTGCAGCTAACTGGGCCACCTATCCTCAAGTACCAAAAACTGCTTCAATTAATGGATTTGCTGATCCGCTTTATTCGGACCTTCCTTCTTGTGCTCAAAAATGCGTGAAAGCGAGTACTGGTAATACACCTTGTCCTTACTGGGACACTGGTTGCTTATGTGTTATGCCTCAATGGTCTGGTCAAGTTGCCCAGTGTATTGCTGAGAGCTGCAAAGGAAAGGAAGTTCAACAAGCTACATCTTTAGCAACTTCCCTCTGCAACAAAGTGGGGGCAAATACTTGGATAATGCCTGCATCAGTCTCAACTCAACTCTCTTCTGCTGCTGGAAATATCAAAGCTGTATCTGCTACAAGCACAAGTAGTAGTGTCAAAAACTCATCGGAATTGTCCACTGAATCTTCGGCTAGTTCAACCTCTGAATCTCAGACTTCGACTTCGAGCGCAAAAACAACCTCTTCAGCTATATCGGCATCTTCTAAATCTGCTGAATCAACTTCTGCTGTTTCCTCTTCGCGCTCAAGTTCAGCAAATGGATCAGGATTTGTAACGGGAAGCATTACAACTGTCATTTTTTCGTTTATATCCATTCTCTTTTTTTAGCTTTGACCTCCAAATAAAGTCCTACCGATTTCATTCCCTCCGTAAACGAAACCAGAGAAATTTTGCTTGCTTCGTACGGACGTATTTCGCTCAGTGTTCAAGAACCAAGAAACTATTAAGTTCGGCACAAGATACAGGTTAGAAACGTTGACCCACAAATTCAATGCAAATGCAACCATGAGGACGTATATTTTTAAATTCTTGCATAAAAATATCGCACTATGTGGGATATCTAAAAGATCAGTGCATATGGCTAGGTGTATTCCGATGTTTCCACCACTCCACGGCCAGCAAGTTTGAGCCAAGAAAAACCCTAAACCCAAGAATCTTTAGCGAAGCATTCATTACTAAATTTTATTTGACTTTCGTCATATATTACGCTTTTCAATTTTCAACCAAGATGAATATGGAGTTTCCTGATTGGAAACGGAAAAAGACTATATGGTCGAACCAAGTTGTTAATTGGCTCAATCTCTTCAACATATTATCACGCCAGAATTATTGATTCCCGTTTGGGCGAAGACCAAATTTACAAGGCGTTAGGATGTAGTTCATCCCAATACGTGCAAATACTACCTCTGTTTGAACCTTCCGACATCGGACAAATGCTTTCCTACTAGTGCTCCATTCCTCGTTTGGATCAAATTTGACCACTTTACTTTTACCCAAAAATTAAATATATAAACGACTATATTTTCGGGTCAATAGCTACATCATTAGACACTTTCAATCGCTTATACAATCAAAATGAAATATCAACTCGCTGCCTTGGCTATTCTTGTTACCCCAATTTTGGGAGCTGACAATCCTTATTCTAACTACCCCAAGGTGCCAAAAACTGCTAGTATTAACGGTTTTGCTGACCCAATTTACGACTCTTTACCATCTTGTGCTCAGCCATGTGTCAAAGCGGATACAGGTAAAACACCTTGTCCTTACTGGGATACTGGCTGCTTGTGTGTTATGTCAAACTTTGCTGGAGATGTTGGTGAGTGTGTTGCCCAGAATTGTAAAGGTTCTGATGTTGGAAATGTTATGGACACTGCTTCCTCTATCTGTCAAAAGGTAGGTGTTCCAGCCCCATACTGGTATCTTCCTCAAAATGTTATCCAGGACTTGGAAAATGCAAAGACAGCTGTGGTAACTCCAACTCAAGAACCAACTACTACCTCTACTGCTGCTCCAGTTGAGAACACCTCTGAAACTGTCGAGAAGACCTCCACTCAAGAACCAACCACCACTCAGGCTGAATCCAAGAGTGAGATCACTCCTGCACCAAGTTCCACTACAGAGGCTGCTCCAGCATCATCTAGTGCTGCTGAGGAATCCAAGGCTGCTGAGGAATCTAAGTCAGTTGAGAAATCTAAATCTGCTGAAGCCTCCAAGGCTGCTGAGAAGTCAAAGTCCGCCGAATCTAAGTCTTCTTCTTCTTCTTCTTCTTCCGCTGCCTCAGCTTCCTCGAGTGCACCTTCCGTACCTGAAGCAAACATTGCTGCAACCAACGTTCCAGCCTTGGTTGGCTCTGTTGCTCTTGCTTTCGGTGCCATTGCCCTTTTCTAAATCCTTTCTCTTATCTCTATGAATAATCATTTTAATTCGACAGAGCTAGATTTCCTAATTACCTGTAACTTTTTAGAAACGATGTCTTAACAAAGAAAATTACTGGACGTTGTTGCCGTTTCTAATTCAATTGATTGTTTCATTAAATAAGTTGTATATGGTCCTTTTTGTTCTGGCAAATGTTGAAAATAGCTTATTGTTCACTATTTATTCACTAATCATCGACAAAATTGTAAAATTTTCAAATTTCCTTATAAAAAATGGACCTATTTGAATTTTATCCATCAATACTACATATAGATTTTGCATTCAGTAAGTTTCTCTCAATTTAAACATTTCTATTACTTCACCTTCATATCGCCCATGTCCATCTGTCTAAATTTGGGAAGGAGGCTAAAACTTTCGCAGCAATTGTTACAATACCTAATTCCCCAGATTGACCCCAATGCCCCTAACCGGTGAACAAAGTCACGTGCCCATTGCTCCACCGGCAAGCGGAACATACGGCCGCTGGTTCTTTGATGTTTCCTTAAATCCTTACTTCCTTAACGATTTCTCTTCCATCAATCATTCAAACGTTCAGTTACTTGATAACCTTGCTGATTGGGTAAAATTTCTACTAGATTTACCCCAGCCAGTTGAGTTCTCCTATCAGCAATCTCAAGTATCGTAATATCTCTTTTTCACTTACTCACAATAACCACCCAATCATGTCGGAAAACGTTGCTGGTGAACCCGTATTTGCCACCACAATCTTGACTTCAAAGACCCCGCAGCAGGCGGCCAATATCTTGCCCAATAGTTTGGACTCAACCAATAAATTGGTTGATGAAAAGTTGATCACTTGGTTCAGCCATTACACTTCAGCTATTAAAACCCACAATCAGGCCCTCCAAAACTTGTATGCAGAAGGAAGCCAATTCTTTAGCGAAGAACAATACTTTGGCGAATATGGCAACTTCCCCAGAATCTGGAATTGCTTGTTGAGCAGTCTTCAGGTCGAATTAGCCAATAATGAAATCTTGTACAAGAACTTGAAATTAGACGTTCTTAGTCCATTGAAGGATGTGATTGACAAGGACGTTAGGTTGTCGGAACTTTTGATCAATAGTCAAGAGCTTCAGGAAATCAGTAGCAAGTTGTCTCATCAGGATGCTAATGCTGAGATGGAGTGGAACTACAAGGCTCCTCAATCTTTCACCAATTTAGAGAATTTCAAAGCTTTTGAAATTCAATTATTGTTTGACGTCGTGTTGAACTTTTTTCAATTCCATAGTACCAGATTGACTAAAGATTCTGAAAACAATGTCAACTCGACAAATTACCTTTTGAACAACTTCAAGTTGTCTAATGAGTTGAACCACTACTTAGAATACCTTGTCAAATCTGATTTCAAACCATCAAAGGAAAATGGATTTGTGAAGCAACAACAAGACCTTCAAAAGAAGCAACAACAGTCATTCTCGAAACAAAATAAGAGACTTAGTACTTTCCACAAGAGTGATAACCATTCGATTGTTTCTGGAAGTAGTTCCAACGTGCCAACCAAGAGATCTTCCAAGATCAAATCCAAGGTTGGATCTATTTTTGGACGGAAATCAAAGGCTGAGAAGAAGGGATTTTCTGCTGATACAATTCCTGAAACCGAGTCTATCAAGACCTCTCACTCCAATCAATTGCCACGCCTTGGTTCCATCAGTCAATCACATGATGGAAATAAGGTTCCCCATCTTTCTAGAAATAGCTCCATTAGAGCTCCATCTTCAGTCGATCTCTACGGCACTTCTCAGAGCCGTCAACAAAATTCTAAGTCCACTCCATCTCAACCTGCTCACACTGAAGAAAAGCAGGTAGACGCCCCTGCTACTTCTCAATCGTTCCCATCCCCCAAATACTACACAAATCCTGCAACATCAGGCTCCGCACCATTATCATCTAATTCTGCTCCTTTGGTTGCGAATAAGCCACTTCCCGTTGCTGCACCTACTATTTCACCTGAGGCAGCACCAGTCGTCTCAACTCCAACCGCTGCTCCTCAAACAGCTTCGGACCCAATTCAAGAAACTCAACCATTCGAATCTCCTAATGTTGTACCATATGATAGGTCTGACTCATCTTCTGATGATGAGGGTCCGGAAGACATTGGTATTTCAGGTCGCAGGCTTTCCATGCTTGAGAAACATGATTTAGCTGCTCCCGAACCAACCTCAATCAAACAAGAACCCCCTGCCAGACCTCCAAAGACCTCTACCGAGCAATCATTTGCAGGAAGTCTTTTGAGAGAGACTACCGATCCTAGCTTGTTAGCACCAAGATCCAGACAAAGCAGCTCAGGCTTTTACAGTTTTGAAGCAGGTGACGACAAAAAGATTGAGGCAAATTCTAGAAAAGAGAATGTTTTTGACGGGGCTCAAGAGCTTCCAGAGCCTCAAATTGTGGACAATTCTCCCAAAAATCCCCAAAATCTGGCCCTTCCTCCTCCTCCCCCACCACCTTCGAGAAAGGTTGTCCACCATGAAGAGGAACCAGTTAGTGCTGCACCAGTTACCAGGAATCGTAGGGACATCCAATCCCAGATTTTCCATAATTTGCCCAATACTCGGGACTCGATTATTCAGCCATCAGGAGGACTTCCATCTCCAACAACTTTGCTTGCTCAAAACACCGGAAATTCTTTGATGAAGCATAATGATGTTTTTAAGCACTTTGGTAACAAAGAAGTTGAATTTGTTGGTCTTAATTCATCTGTTGCTGAGGTTGTCAACGTTACATTCAAAGATGGTGTTGTTTCCAAGTCACAAATTATTGGAGAGGTCGCATTCAATTATAATGCCAAGAATGGACAAGTTCCTACTGAGCCAATTGTTCTCAATATTCCCACTAAATTTGACAAGACCATCGTTAATGACACTTTTATTGAGAAGAAATCTGAGCAACAGTATCAGTTGAATGTTAACCTGATTTTGTCCAAGACCTTAGGTGGCTTGAAGTACTTGACCAAGTTGAACGAGAGTCAGGTTCCAATTATTGTTCAACATGTGTGGAAGTATGAGCCACATCAAGCCAGTTTAATGATAAACTTGAGATTGAACCCAAGTATTCAAGAACGGATCGTCTTCAACAATCTCGTTGTGTCGGTGGCTTTGAACTTAGATGTTCCTTCCACTTCTGCTTCTTCCAAACCAACTGGTTCGTTCAACAAGGAGAAGAACAGAATCACTTGGAGATACAACAATGCTCTTGTCTTGGGAGGAGATGTTACCGAGGAAAGATTGATCGCTAGATTCCTCACTCAAGGACTTGCTTCCGAGCATGAATCCGGAGTTCAACTCAAGTTCCAGATTCAAGATCCATACCTCAAGAACACTGTGATCTATGATGCTTCTGGAAGTGAAGTTCCTGTTGTAAGAAACTTGATCAGTGGAAACTACAGTGGTCACACTTCTGTATAATTTTATTTCTTTTGCCTTTTTAAAATGTTGCTCAAGTATGTATACTGAAAATTTAGATGATAATAATTGATGTCAATTTCTAGTTTAAAATCTGTACCGAAAAGAGATGCGAAAATAGAAGTGAGAGCAGAAGCAGGGGAACTGACTACCAAATGCTAGTTTAGATTCAACCTTGTACCTTGGAAAGTCTTACATTTTCACATGCTATTGGCTATTTGTCGAAGTCCCCTTGTAGGACTTAAACCTATATTCAAAGGAAAAACGAGTGCAATACTGTGCAGATTAAAGACGTTGCTGAAATCTAATCCTTCTTGTTTTCGGCATTAGATGGAGTCAATTTGTCGTATGCATCTTGTAAGCCTTGCACTTGCTTCTTCAACACCTTTATGTCTTGCTCCTTCATTTTGATCAATTGCTCGTACTTGGCAACCTCTCCCTCTTCGCTGTCACCATTAGATTCGGCAGACTGAATCTTTCTAAGCTCAGTCTCCTTATGAACCAATTTTCTAACGGTCTTGACCACGGTGAAAATTGCCAAGTGCAAGTACAACACGGCCCCGGTCAAGTAGAGGTTTCTCTGGGCGTAGAACTTGCTGGCTAATTGGTCGTGGGTAAATGAGTCTCTGGGCCCAGCGTAACGTTGTAACTTGTTCAAGCAGTCAAAAAACTGCATGCCCAAGAGAATTATGGTGAATACCAAACCCACCCGGAAGTTGTTGTTACGTTCTAACTTTTCCGACAACTTCATGAGGTTGGATCTAAACAAGTAGGGCAATGGCAAAAGGAGAACGACAAGAAGGGCCATTTGCAGGACAAGGGCCCCGAAAATCAACAGCATTTGGATACTCATGATGACAGATGAAGAATGTGGATGATGGAGTTAGGCAAAAGGACCATACAAAGGCTAAAACGCCACTTGTCACGTGCGTTAAGCCTCGAGTCGGAAATGTACACAAACCATGAAAGCAACTAAAGATAGATCTATGGCTGTGAAGAACCAGAAGCCAGAGTTGACTATCTACATCAACCCGTTGTAATACCGTCACAGTTTAAGAATTCAGTGTTTTATTAAAATTATGTCTCTGGTAACAGAGCGTGCTATAGAAAAAAATTCATTATCTTATCTATGGTAACTGCATGTAAATTAGCCATCAAATCGCAACCCAATTGATCATAATCCTGTAAACCGTTTGGCGTAATTATATGCAATAATGCTGAAAAGGAACATGCTACACACAATTCCCCAGAACCAGGCAAGACCCTCGTATTCCTGACCTGGAACAATACAGTTCATTCCCCACAAACCAGTAACGACATTGATGGGCAAGACGATTGTACCCAAAATTGTAATTTTGCCTAACACATCGTTAGTATCGTTATTAACCTTAGTCATGTCAATGTTGATTTGAGCAAGATAATTGGAGTGGAAACGAGCTAGTAACTTTTCGTAGTGGTTCAAAGATTGAATCATGGTCACAATATGATCCTGAATATCCCCCAAGTACATTCCTATTTCTGTCTTGTGTCCATTCCGATTTTCATGAATAGATTCACCAAATCTTTTACTGAATCCTTTGATCACATCGGCTTTAGAACCCAATAATCTCAACACAGACATGACTCTCTTACGGCATTCTCCAATCCGACGAAGCATATCACCTTTGCGCTTCCATCCAATAGTATTGGACTCGGTTTTGGAACTTCTAGTTTTGGAAGAGCTCAGCGACGATTTCGAAGGTGCCCTTAACTTCATGAGTCTACTAGCAGTACCATGATCAACGGTGGACTTTGATCTTTGGCGCCTAAAGAACACATTTTCGTTGGCTTTCTGTTCCTTAATAACATTTTTCCGCTTTCTAAGCACTTGTGCCCTTTGGTTGCGAGAACTATCCTCAGACCCCAGGTCTGAATCCAGGTCTGAATCATCATCTGAATCTGAATCTCCCGCATGCATCTTTAGAATTGCATCCTCAATTGAATTTACTTCAACCTCTATACTTTCAATCATAGGAGCAAATGAATCCGTAATGTCATCAATCAATGCGTAACAAATCCAATCAGATGAGACGGTCAAGTAATCCTTAAGCAAACGAGCCCGTCTTCTAACATTAATTGGATGGGGAGTGGCAGAAAAATGGAATGTTATGACAGCTTCCTTGAATACAATCATATACATATTTAATGGCAGCAACTCACCCTCTCTGATTTTTTTATGTCTAGATTTAGCGGATCCAGATCCTTTTGTTGGCACACGGTTGAAAGATTGAGAGTTGGATCTTCTGAAATCAGCGGACTTATTCAAAAGGCCGGTGAACATATTCCAAATTCTTGACTTCTTTTCGGGCGATCCATAGAGACTGTTTGTATCTCCATCAAGACTTCCGTTCTCGTACATTTCTTGTAACTTGTTGAGTCTTTTCTCTTGCTCCTTTTGCTTTTGCTTACGCCTTTCGTAAACAACATCGAAAGATGTAAAACAAATAAAGTAGTATGATTTAAACAATTCAACCTTCTCGCGTGTCTCACCGAGGAAAATATCTTCTGTGGTTAAAGGATGAATACCAAACGTCTTGGACAAAACTTTCATCTCTTCTTCGGTAGGATCCAAAACATCCAACCAATAGGTCACACCAAAAGGCTTTTCTGTGCTCGTGACAACAGAACCTCCACCACCTAAATCATTCATAGGGGTTTCGGTACCTTTAGAACTTTGTCCTATGATTTTGGTTAAAGGAGTCAAGGAATTCCCATTCAAATTTGTGCCGGGAACTTTGTGATTTTCATTGTGGCTCATGTTGGCCAAGTTAGAAATACTAGTACTTGATGGAGACTTTGATACTGAGGAAGAATTGTTCGGTCTAAAGAGATTTTCCAACTTGGTCTGAATATCACCATTAAATTCTTCATTAGCATCAATACTTTGTGCATGCTTGGACAATCCATCTTCAGTTTCCTCTGAATTATCACCGTTCAATAAACCACTGATAGTTGGAGAATGAACAGTTGTATCAAGGTCTTCTCTGAAATAAGTGAACCTGCATAGTTTTCCATCATACTTCATTGGCTTGCTACCCTTTGTTTGGTTTTGGTTCTGGTTAACCAAGATTGTTGGGATTTCCTCTCTGGACTTTTCCCAAGGTTGAATTGGAGTGGGTCTTATTCTAAACTCATCGTGCAACAGATCCAAGGAGTCTACTTCATTGACATGGTAACTATTCAACAAAGGAGTTCCTTCATTTGTATCGCCTCTATTATTTCTTGAAGTAGGCAGGTTGTCTGGAGTATCGTGAGGACGTGCAGCTTTCTTCAGAAAGTTGACGTTGAAGCGAACTTGGTCCTCTTCTCTGGGTGCTTCTGCGTATTCCTCCAACTCTTCTCTGATGAACTCCTCCAATATGCCCAAGTCTGGCCATTCATGGTTATTCTTGTCAAAAGGACTATTTTTATCATAGTAATCGGGGAAACAAACGTCATCAAGAGAAGTGGAGTCGCTTGAATGATCAGATGATGGGTTGGATGCACCGAATTCGTAGGAGTTAAGGGAAACATTGTCATCTCCTTCGTTTTCATTCGAATACGATCTGGACATGCCGTCATCACCATACCCATTCGTGAATGTCGGGTTTCTGGCAATTTTTGATTGTTCCTTAGCATATCTGTCCATGTCTAAGGCCACGCTTCTGTAAGAGTTCTTCACCTCTGCTTTTGGGGAGCAACCTTTGATCAAGCTTTGAAGATTCAGGTTTGTCAAAGGCAAAATGGGTTGGTTCTGGTCATTGTAGTTGACGGCCTGGTCGATCTCGCTCGGACGATTCCGCTTGAAGTTGGAGTTCCTCTTTCTTCTTCTCGATCGTCCTGGATCTGTATGCTGGTGTGATAAGTCCTCGAATTCACGGTGGTCAATGTAGGCTCCCAGGTTGATGAAATCGTCTGACGAGCTTTGCCTCGAATGTTGGTTCAGAAGTTCGTGGGAGAGCTTTTGGGAGCGTGTTTGGGTCCTCTCGTCGTTTCTCTGGTTCTTCGAGTGTCCTCCATTGGCCCTCTTGGGGGCGTTCTTGCGGGAGTGAGTCATGACTGGTTTTTCATAGCAGAACACGGCAGAACAACGGAAAAAGTGGATCCAGAGTTCAATGTGTCAGAAAGGCAACTGTTATGGACTGTGAATCAGGCCAAATGCGCGTGTATGCTGTGGGTTTCGCCACTTGCTTAGATGAAAAGAACTAAAATACTAAAATTCTGGTAGGCCCATTGATTGCTTTACCGCACTGAATAATCCAGTAGCGGGAACGTTAAACTCAACAAACTCTAAATGATGGCAAAGTTTATGTGTAGAATTAGACGAAACAAGCTATGTCTTTGCCCGAGAGAACAGGTCGATATTTATAGCGAGAAATGTCTGGTCCGTTTTCCCCATTGCCCCAGTTGCGTAGTATTGATACGACGGACCTAAGCCTTAACGAGGCTAATACGCGGCTATGCTGGAGTGAGGAAACCAGGGGAACAAGTAGAGAGAAGAAACGCTTGATGCTAGGTGTAATAGAGCTTCTTCAACTTCTTGGCCGAAGTACGGATTAGTCCAGGCCCATGTGAAAGGAATATGCACAGAATTCACAGGGTCCTTTGTGGACTGCTTTGGCGAGACCCAGTGGTCCCAAATTGGGGGTCGCGATAAGGCCCCTTCTGAAATGGTATTGTTTGCCTAGTGAAATAGCCTTGCGGGCATTTTCTGGCAATTTGACATGGAATTAAGAGCGTTAGCAACCGTTGCAGAGCTTCAATTCGATTTGTGGTCAGGAAGTTATTTTGGGCCAATTCCATATTGTTTCCTTAGGGACGTGAAAGGGATGCGTTCTGTCGACATTTCCAGCAGTTTTTAACCATGCCTTTTCTTGAAATGACATTTGCAAGTCTGCTGGACATGTTCATTTCCTGTAATACGATGTTGGCACGGTCTAGTCACCCTTCCTTTCTTCTATTGTGGCATTTTCACCGCTCACTTCGATCCCGAGATTTATTCTTGTACTATTAATTCTATTCTATTTGATTCTATTTAAAATTGTCTCAGATGACGTCAGTTGTTAAGAATGGCCGTGGATTCACCTACTTTCTTTCTATTCCACTGGCCCACAATTCGTTGAGATGCTTTTCTCCAAGTAGTCTTTGCACCTTGTCGATCAAAATGTCATCCTTCTCGTTCACACCATCAATATTGTCCTTGACTTTCCAGTAGCTCTCCATGGCGACATTTAATTCAGGCAAGTTGCTTACACCCAACACGATAGAAGTAGCCTCGTTCCACTGTAATCTTCCAGAAAGTACACTTGGCTCAGTTTCAAATAACCACTTCCTGAGTGCAAACCGAGTGGCCAAATCGGCCAATTCAACTTGATCTTCATTCAAGAGGAGTTGAGCAATGTCGTACACCTTATCCTTCAACAGCTGAGGGGCAGGATGGAAAGAATGAGTAATATCCGATCTTAATAAGGACATACTCAAAATAGACCCGTTCATCAACTTCTTGACGCCACATTCTGAGTGCAACTTCTCGTAATATTCAAAGAGAATGACATTTTGAATACATCCATTGGAATAGGACAAGATCGCGTCCAAGGGTCCGATTTCAGAGTTCTTGGAGCTTCCCAATGCGATTTCGTAGAGCAAGTCCACTGGGTATCCCGAAATACCAAAGTTCTTGATATGTCCCTCGTCCTTGAGCAGCTTCAACTCCTTCAAAGCTTCATAGATTTGAGGAGTCTCGACAAACTCAATATCATGCATGTATACCAAGTCAAGGTAGTCGGTTCCCAAGCGTTGTAACGATCTCAAGACCGAGGATCTGACGTTCTCTCTGCTGTAGTCGAATTCGTTCAATCTGATACGTCCGGCTTTAGTACAAATATAGTATTGATCACGAGAGAAGGTGAGCTGCTTCAAGGCTTCACCAAGAAGCTCCTCCGAAGGTCCGTAGTATGGAGACGTGTCAATTGCATTCAATCCATGTTGAAAGGCTTTTTCAAGAATGGCCTTGATGGGTAAGTTTTGAGGATTACTGGAGTATTGGTGATTGAAAACCGCACCACCAATAATCAAGGGTGGAAGGTTGACTATGGAGTAGGGTTTCTTGACCTCTGCTGGTCCAAAAGTAGCTTCTGTAGTAATAGTCATGTAGAAAGAATTTGATGATAGTAGCAGATCTCGTAATCATATTGGTTCACGTGCGATGCTGTCTAATTTTAGGAGATTGTGGATGTTAGACAGAAACAGCAAATAAAGTTAGATAAACGGGGAAGTAAAAGTATACTACATGTGATATATAAACATTTCAACAGCCATTGGCATGTCCTAACCATCCTGTACTAAATTATATAATGTCGAACTAAAATTCATTCCTCTACTCAATAAGGTAGTTACCAGGAACCAAACCCACCAGACCAACCAGGTCCGTACAGTTCAGGCCCAATTCACAAAGGAACCAATTATCCTCTTGCTTGTGTATAATATACATGTTCCAGCCCTTCTTGAAGTATAACTCACCATGATGCTGTGGCTTGTAGGAATACCTAGCAGTGGCTTTACCCACAAATGGTCTTCTAGTAAAAGGAGTTACCTCGAGTTGGGTGTCAATCATAGAATGAAGGTTGGTATACGATTTGGTTGGCGATTTCAGCAAGGTCCTCTTTGCTCGTTGATCGGGCTTGACTATGCATGTGGTGGCCAGGTCATCTTGGTCTTGATACATGGGTTCAAATGGGTCTAACATAGATCTGGGTCTCTGCTTGGGCATATTACCGGATTGCGAAGTGCCCAATGGGTCAAGCATTGACTTTGGTCTCAGTTTAACTGGGGCAAATGTTTGGGGTCCGGGTGTGGAAAAGTTAATGGATTCATATCTCGTAGCCACTTCATTTCTGTCATCCACATAGTCTGAAGCAGGCTTGTATGGAGTTGCTGGCGCAGATTTGGCGCTCTGTGATGCAGCTTCTTCTTGGGCCCGAGCTCTCCTCACCGAACGTCTGTACTGTGAAATGTCACCATTTCCTCCGGAATTCAAATCTTCCAAGGCCTTAGCGATGAAATCCACAGAGAAATCCTTCATGATTGGTACATTCTTATTCTGGTTGGGGTCAGCGGAAAGCTTGGGTATCGAAGAGTTCAAAGGAGGTAACTCCTTAGACTTGAGGTTGATTTGTTCTTGGAATTGATTCAATTGCTTTTCTTTTCTTCTTGGAGAAGCCCAATGTCTTTCAGTAGAGTAATTGGAAGAAGAGTAATTGGTAGGGTTCGAATAGTCCGAGGATCCATTGCTTCTTGCTAATTCATTCTCACGCTTCTCGGGCAAGGAAAACACATCATTCTTGTCTTCTGGAGACGAAGAGTACACCGATCCCGACTTTGGTTTTATAGATGGGTAATCTTGAAGAGTACTTTGAGATGAATGTGCCGCATGATTCGTGCGTGGAGGTGGTTTTCTGGTAGGAGATGGCGTCTTTGGAGGTGATTGGCTCAATTCAGGAGGAGGTAAAGAGACATTAGGTAATGGCTTGCTGATGTTTGACTGAGTAATTGGGGGCAAGCTGGGCTTTTGACTAGGGCTCGATCTTGGAGGCGATGCCTGGGACGCGTGGGAATAGGTCGAGTAGGTTCTTGAAAGTATAGGTTGGTAGTCTGGAGTGTCGTAATTTGCGGTCGTAAAATTCTTAGCACTTACTTCTTCATCATCATATCCATTCATGAAGTCGATAAACTGGGGTTCTCTGAATATCTTATCCCCAGTTCCGTGCATCATTCCAAAGTCATGGAGGTCTTTGGGTGGTTGAATCTTTGCAAACACAGTTCTTGCCATGTCGACAGATTGGTCATGGTCAACGCACAACGTGGCCACATTATTACAGAAATTGAAACAATTAACTTTGCAAAGTTGGATTCTTTCGATTTCTAACTTGTAGAAGTCCTGCAAGGCAATAGACCAGTCCTTAACATAAATGTCATTAAGCTCCTTGTACTGCGCTACTGCCATTTGGTAGGACTTTTTCGACTGGGAGATGGACAGGTTAACTTTGGAGAGCTTGGCCTCATTCTTCTCTAACTCTTTGCCCCAGGTGGTTTGGCAGCTGAGCTGGAGTGACTTGATGGCAATGCAGTCTTCTTGGAACTTGTTCTTGGTGGAATCGAGGTTTTTGGAGGCCTCGTTGCGCTTGTTAATGACCTTGCTCATGTGCTGGTCGATCTTGGACACTTTCTTGCTGTAGATGCTGTAGAAGTCACTCAAGTTGTCGTAATTGATCTGGCTGACAGACTTGATGAATTTGTTGTTGAACTTGGCCATTTGCACGTTCTCCGCAGCAAACTTGTCGAGAGACTTCTTGAGATGACCAGTCTCCCGAGATCCAAGAGTATACTTCAGGTTTAACTTGTCGAGCTTCTTGGTGTAGTCTTTCTCAATGGAGACACGATCTTGATAGTAATCAAGCAATTCTTGGAGTGTTGTGAGCGAGTCCTTCATCTTGGTCTGGATGGCTCTGAAGCCCGAATCAGAAGGGCCCCAGAAATTGTTGACAAACGAGTTCTCCTCGTTTCGGATTGGTCCCAAACGGCTCATTTTGAAGGGCGATCAAACGTGCTAGAAAGGAGGCAACGAAAAGCAACGAGCTTAGGGGGCTAAAAGGAGGCCAAGTAATGGAGTGAAGAAGAAAGTGGGAGTTGAATTCTGTAACAAGTGAGTGGTAGGAATGATTCTGTTCTTTGTTGACGATGTTTGATTGTATGGAACGCTTGCCGCATTGGGGAAGACAATAACATTGGGGCAATGTGAGACCCACGTGATGAGACACGTGACGTTCCATCAATCTCGATGGTTGCCGTCACGTGACATGCATCGCCCAACACCTCCAGCTTGTCCTACCACCACTACAGTTCAATCTAGATCCTCTCCGTCATACATTCCCTTTTCAGCACTCTCTTCCGTCCCAGCAAATCCTCTCTCTCTTGCCCAATTCAGGCATACTTCCGCACTTTTTGCACTTTCACTAATTTCTCAATAAATGCTCTACTTATACATACAGTACTTTGCCTGGAACAAGTGTGGCGCTGTGTCTGTAACCCGAGCGCTCGCTAATAGCCCGTTTATGCCCTGCATCCTCAGGCCCAGCCGCCTGTCCGATCCGAGATCCGAGTTTTCGGATAGCTGGACTCTCCAAGATTCTTCATCTCCTAATTACGAGACTCATATAGCATCATTCTACACCTATGTAGGCTTACTAAATTGTGGGTTGCTGGCCGGGGCTCCAGGAGGCCGAGATTCCCAGCATCACACATACATGCTAGACCGTCATTCTTCGGCATTCCGGGGCAGAAGCCATGGAAAGCCCTTGTCTTCCAAGTCGCTGACGTAACCTACCTCGATCCGGTCTTCCACATGCTTCCTATATAAAAGTTCGGAACACTTCCGCAATCAGTTTGCTCCTGCAGACAGACCTGTCAAACTTCACGACTCTACAAAGCGTTATGGCGACATTGAAACCGCTAGGATTACGTATATAAGACCCCCTGCCTGCTGTTCTGGACCGAAGTCACTTCGCCACCTCCATCCCACATGTCTGCACCCCATTTGCAAGCTTCGAGCCAGCCTGCAGAGGCCCCTGGCTCTGCAGTACCGGCTTCGGCAACCGAGGTGCTGCAACCATACCCGGCCCAACCCGATTCTTCTAACGATTTCAAGGCCTCCAAAGCATATACCCGGTCGAAGAAGGTGGCCTCCTTCTTGATCGACCAATGGTTCTTTATAGGCTTGGCCATTTTCGTCATCATTGCCCGGTATGCCCCTAACTTCGCCAGATCCGGAGGTCTCATTAGAGCAGAATACACCATTGGCTACGGTGCCGTGGCCATCATCTTCCTCATCTCGGGCTTGTCCATGCCCACCAAGAACTTGTTCAAGAACTTCTCCAACTGGCGGGCCCATTTGACGGTGCTTTCGCTCTCGTTTCTTATCACCTCCTCCATAGTGTACGGGCTTGCCTGCGGCATCAAGGCGTCTCACGACGGCGCCATCGACGACTGGATGCTTGTGGGTATGATCATCACCCACGCATGTCCAACCACCGTGTCATCCAATGTTGTGATGACCAAACTGGCCCACGGTAACGACATTCTCACCTTGTGTGAGGTCATCTTGGGTAACCTTTTGGGTGCCTTCGTCACGCCGGCATTGCTTCAAATGTACATGAGAGGCTCGTGGGAGTTCGGAAACCCTTCGCATCAGGACGGTATCAACGTCCCCATCCTGGACTTGTACAGACACACCATGCAGCAGTTGGGCTGCTCGGTATTCGTGCCATTGTTCGTGGGGCAAGTAGTCCAGAACGTTTTCCCCAAGCAGACCAAGTGGGTATGCACCAAATTCTACTTGAATAAGGTTGGCCTGTTCATGTTGTTGCTCATCATGTTCCAATCGTTCTCCACGGCTTTTTACCAGCATGCATTCACGTCGGTGTCCCACGCTTCCATTATCTTCTTGGTCTTCTTCAACATTGGACTCTACCTCTTCTTCACCGCCTTGGCGTTCGTGTACGCTCGCCCCTGGCCAGTCAAGTATTTCCTTAGTGTTCCTCCCGACGAGAACTCCACCAGAACCTACACCATTTGCTACAAGATCTTCAAACCATTTTACTACAACAGGAAAGATACAGTAGCGATTTTGTTGTGTGGACCCGCAAAGACCGCCGCATTGGGTGTCTCATTGGTGACTTCTCAGTACGGCTCCAATAATTCACACTTGGGAATTATTCTCGTACCTTTGGTGTTGTATCAATCGGAACAAGTCATCACAGCCCAAGTGTTGGTGAATTTCATGAGACGGTGGATCGAATCGGAAGTGAAGCAGCCTGAAGATGTTGAGGCTATTCCAGAAGTTGCACATGAAGTCCCTGAACCCATACCGGGTCTGTCGAAGTCGCATGATGCTGCAAGCCAGATATCCTTCGGCAACGACGTGGCTAGCTTATCCACGTCCCAGGACTCTAAGAAGCTTAGAAGTTAATTGTTACGAATCCCTATTTATAATTATTTATTGAACACGCTAGAATCAAAGTAGAATTGATGAACGTACGGGCCGTGGCACGAATAATTCATACTGGCACCGGCCTGGCGTTTGGTGTTTCTCTCGACATGGATGTTGTTTTCCACCCCCAGCTCTCAAGACACCCCGATCGCTTCACTCTGTGGGAAAGAGTACCCACATTGGTCTGTCCCTTGCCTCTCGGGCCTGTGGTGCCTCCCATTCCTCCCGGGCCTGCCGGTCTACAGTCCTTCAATGTACATGTATTGCGAATAAATACCCCCGCTTAGTCCAACTTCTGCACCAAACCCTCCAAAACCTTGCCGAAGTCCAAGTTGGGGTCTTCCCAGTTGATGGCACCCTCAGTCTTGGTCACCTTGGGGGCGTTGAGCTTAGCGTATTCGGCCTTGGCCTGTCTGATCAACTTCTCCTCCTGCTTCCATTGCTTGGCGGCAGCCTGCTCGTGGTGGGCGCTCTCCAAGCTGTATCTGTGGAAGGCACCGTAGAAGAGACCGGCACCGAGGAAGGAGTATCTTAACACGTTGAAAGTAGACATGGTGTGGATTTTTCTATTGGATTGAAGAGTCTATGAAGATTAGTGCACTATTTCCACCCATTGAATTTTTCACGCACGCACTCATGTGATTGGCCAGTCAAAAAACTACACCTAGACACTTAGTATGAAACTCCACCAAGTGTTCCTTCTTGTGCTTTTGTCCATGTTGTTGTCATTCGTGAGCAAAAGAAGCGTCCAGGCGCTCAAGTGCGCCTCGGGCCGCCGTCCGTTCAGCTGGTCTGCCGGTTTGGGCGGCTTTGGCGCCGGCGGCAGTGGCACTTCGGGGTCCGCCAGTACCAACGGCGGTGGACAGAGAGCCGGTTTCTCGTCCAGTGCCACGGCAGCGGCCGCCGCAGCCAAGAACTTCGAGGACGTGACGATCTTGCCGCAGTATTCCATCGCTGTGGCATACCAGCCCAAAGATAGAGAGGAGTCCAACCTCTTCAAGAAGAAGCACCACCTGCCTCTGCCAGCGCTCGAATCCCCCACCGGTGAAGACAATGCGTTCGTGGCGGTCCATGGCGACGGCTCCGTTGCCATGGGCGTGGCCGACGGTGTTGGTGGCTGGGCAGATGCCGGCTATGACTCGTCTGCCATCTCGAGAGAGTTGTGTGCCACGCTCCGTGAAAACTTCCAGGATTCTGCCGATGGCACCAAAGCCGACCACATCACTCCCAAGCAGATGTTGCACGAGGCTTTCGAAAACGTACAACAGTCGCCCAAGGTCCAGATTGGCGGAACTACTGCCTGCTTGGGTGTCCTCGAGGGTCACCGTTTGCGGGTGGCCAATCTTGGTGACTCGTGGTGTGGTGTGTTCCGTGATTACCAATTGGTCCACGAAACCGAGTTCCAGACCCACAAATTCAACACGCCCTACCAATTGGCCAAGATCCCCCAGCACATCCTTAGACAGGCCGAAATCGAGGGCCGCCGCTACATCCGCGACACCCCTGCTCAGGCGGACGAATACGAGTGGAATGTCAAGAAGGACGACATCGTGGTGTTCGCCACTGACGGTGTCACCGACAACGTGGTGCCCAAGGATATCGAAGTGTTCTTACGCGACCAGCTCGAGGGCAAAGGCGCGGAATTGGGCGACACTGCCAAGTTATTTGTCAAGGAAGTGGTCAAAGTATCCAAGGACTCCAACTTCCCCAGTGCATTTGCCCAAGAACTCTCGAAATTGACTGGCCAGCAATATTTGGGCGGAAAAGAAGACGATATCACCGTGGTCATGGTCAAGATAAACTAAGGTCCGGTCTAAATCGTTGGAAAACTCGTTAACATTCACAAGCATCTTGCAGTGATTAATATCCTTAAAGACGTATATAAGAGGATCAGGTTCCATTAATACGAGCATCAGTTTACAGCAAGCAGAAATAGAGGAACGCTATACAATTAGGATGTGTTGTAGTCATTGAGCCGATAATAGAAAGTAAATGTCGTTGAATCTTTAAATATTGATACATGCGCTTAAGATAAGTGGATTATGCATAAAATTCATGGGCTTGATTTCACAAAAATCAAGAAATGGACGATCCTTAAGCTATCTATGGAAATTGGCCTACCTTTGCTGCATTCTAGCACTTTAAGCAGTATTCTAGGAACTTAAAGTCTACTCTGAACATCTAAATTATTACATAATAAATTCTAAGCAGATTATATCTTATTACATAATCAATATATTCTTACCTGGCCTTAAGCTATTACTGTCGTCAATGTCCTTGACAGTCAATAAGCTGAACAAGCGGATTCTAGGATCTCCGTTCAAGTCGCCTCAGCATGATCCTGATAATTCCAAAAAAACCACTTCCAATCTCCTATCCGAACATGCCAACCCTTTCCAAAGTCACAGTCCTACACCCAACAGAACCGCTAGCTCCAATGAACAAACAGAAGTCATAACCAAAAGATCCAACCCAGTCACCCAAGACCATTCTGACAATGATACCACGAAATTAACATGTCCAATGTGTGAAGAGTCCATGGTGACGCTTTTCCAATTGAATCGCCACATAGATGATGTTCATGATATCGAAACCCCACAAGCCGCCCCTGCCGTGGAAAGAGTGATCAAGAATGATTTTGTTACTAACGACATCAAGAAATGGTTTTCAGGCAAGGTGCTCGACTCACCACCACAAAAGACCCCTCTGAGACGAAAAAGCATAACCCTCGACTTGTACGATAATAACAAGGGCTTTGGGTTGAGGGACGGCAATGCCCAGGAGACATCTCTGTCGCCATATGAAACAAACCCTGATTCTTCCCCTACTAAATTCAAAAATAGGATTATGAGATCGCATTGGAAACTCCCGAGTTCAAAGTCTACTTGTTCATATCCGGAGTGCACCAAGACATTAAGTGTACGAAACGGCATAGTCAACTGCCGGAAATGCGGAGAATTATTCTGCAATGAACACACCCATTTTAGCATACGATTGAAGAACCCTCAGAATGAAGAGAATGTTCCTCAATATGATTTTACAAAAGACGGACTCTGGTCAAGATGCTGTCCTACTTGTTACTACAATAAGCCTGATATATTGGCGGGTACTGTCGTCAATAGTAACTATTTGACAGCATCCTTCAAGAAAAAGAGACAAGAAAAGTTAGATCTTCACCAATTGCAGAGAAGTAAAATAATTTATCGATTCATCAAATTATCCAACATACTAGTGGAAAAACAGTTACAAGAGAAACCGAGCATTTGGTCAAATATTACATCCCTCTATAAGAATGATTTTGAACTCTTTGAGCATGACGATTGGGATGATAACAATATTAGACATTGCACCGTTTGTTTGGTGGCCTTTAATGTGCTTATTAGGAAGCACCATTGCCGACTTTGTGGCAAGATAGTTTGCGATGATCCTGACGGTTTGCGTCAGCACTGCTCAATATTAGTGCCTTTGTCAAAGTTAATTGAAAAACTCCCGACATTAAACTATTCTTCGTTCATCAAGAAAAACTTTGAGCAAGTCGCAAAAGAAGACTCTATCAAATTTAGGTGCTGTGTGAACTGCAAAAATTCATTGCTCTATGAGTGGAAATTTGAGAAACTTAAGCATGATGACGATAATGAGCCTTTAAAAAGATACGAAGTTATGATGTTGATGAAAAGCCAGATTGAAGCATTATTCCCCAAATACGAATCCCTTCTCCAAGAAGTAGGAAGGTCTTCTGGAGTAGACGAAAATGTTAACAAGTTCCGGAATAGGCTTGTTAGAACACTCAAGGATTTCGAAGCCGCCAATATACACTTTAGGGATGAATTTTTCCTTGTGCAAGATCAAAAATTACAGCTCAGACCCGAATATTCTCAATATGGACGACTTATTAACAACATGTATCAGAGTCTCATATTGTTCTTACAAGATAATCTTGTGAGATTCAAAAGTATCAATGAACAGTTTCAAGAATTGGAGAAGAAGAAGGTGGTAGAAGCCAAAGTCAAAGCTGAAATTATCGGAGATGCAGGACATGCTCCAAAGAAAGACGACGATGAAGTAAAATTGACAAAGAAGCAAATCAGAGAACTTCGTGAAGAATTGATGGTAATGAACGAACAAAAGTTTTTGGTCGAAAAATTGATAGAAGACTTTACAAAACAGAGAAAATTTGAAGAATTGGACTCTCTTATCAAAAATAAAGATGAGTTGGTCAATACTATTGAAAGTTTGGAGAGGAAGTTAGGGGATTTTGGATTTTGACCTATTTCATGATATAGACTACAATAGATGCATATAAATATTATTTTTTGATTTGAATGAAACTACGCCATAAAGAAACACTTCTAACTGTGTTCAATTCACTACAGTGAAAGTACTTTCAGTGTATTACTTGAGAGCGCGATCTTGCAATATACTCGAGATAAAGTATACATTCCCTTTATTCACTCTACAACTTTGACACCTTTCACCAGTGTACAAAATCAAGCTGAATGATTCGAAAACTTATATATCCAGTTGTATTTCCTTTCCAATTTCCATCTCTCTAATAATCTTCCTTCTCCAATGTGGCAGAAATCGCCATTGCCCTTTCCCCCACATTTGGTCATGTGATCTTTAGCTGACCTCGGCCAAATTCATAAGCTCAAACTGAACTTCTTCCTTCACCATGTCGAAGCCCAACTCCAAATCATTACCATTTGCAGACGCTGCAACGATAGGTACGTCGCTAAAGATCCATTCCATCACTTCTGCTACTAACATTCAGTGAGAGCTCACCAAAAGGACGCATACTTCGAGTCTTCCTTTCGGACCCAAATCCAAGATGTACTTCAACTTCTCAACGGCCAAAGGTTTATCCACACACATCCAGAGGAAATCACGGTATTTACCAAGTCCTTGTATCTTGCATTAACTACGTTGATCGGTGCTCGTACTTTGGGTGAGGAGTATGTGGATTTAATTTATGTCAGTCGCTCGGGAAAGAAATTACCCAGTATCGTACCCCGGGCAGGCTTCATCCTTTCCTATGCATTAATACCTTACTTGATTTCCAAGCTTGTGCGGAGATACAGGCCCAAAAATGACGATGAGAAGGACAACAGGGGCCCAATTGTCAAATTCTTATCCTCCTATCACAAAGTGTTGGATACCATCATGAATATTCACATTTCCATCTTCTATTTCCTGGGTGAATTTTACCTGATCTCCAAGAGATTATTCGGATTGAGATATGCATTTGGTCACAATAAGGATGCTAAGAAAATAAAGCAGGCAGGAAACTACTCGATATTGGGAGCCATCATCTTATTTCAATTTGTGGTCAAGGGCATTATTCAACTCAAGGCATATTCCGACGAGCGGAAACTCCAGCTAAATGAGAAGGATGCTGTACAAGACACGGCAAATTCCAAAGAATCCCTCCATATCGATAATATTGATGAGTTAAAAGCCATTGACCATCAAAGCAATAGTACCGTCATAGATCTTGACGATCTCACCCAGTTACCTTATCTTCCAAGTAACGCCCGCTCTTGCATGTTGTGTCTTTCTTCCATGGTGAATCCTTCGGCGGCTGTCTGTGGCCATCTTTTCTGTTGGACCTGTATTGTGGACTGGTTGAGAGAGCATCCCGAATGTCCATTATGCCGTCAACTGTGTGTGGAGCAAAACTTGCTTCCTTTGAAATAAACCTGATCATGATGTGAGTTTGCTCTATGTATTATATCCTATAATATGGCTTATTGAAAAGAAACCATACCTTTCTGATTGCAAGGCTGCAAGCGACCTGTAAGAAATAATTCACATAATTTTCTTCATACTTCTTATTGTTAAATTTGTATTGGGTGCTTTGCTTTGGTCCCTGTCTATGGAGTGATAGTAATTGAATCGAGTCTGTCAACAATATATCGATGAAGCAAAGGTTGTAACTTGATATTACTCCTGTAATTAGATCATTTGGCGAGTGCCTCAACAAATTCCGAAATTTCAAAAAATTTGTAAATCATCTCAAAAAGTCAACAAGAAAGATATTATCGAAACCAAGTAGATTCATTAATAATCATCTGGGAAGTTATATCGGTACCTGTTCGCCCATTATACACATATTCATTACTTTCAAGATCCCTCCAAAAAAAAAAAAAAATAAAAAAGCACACTTAACACCTGGCCAGCATCACACAAACCATGCAAAATAGTTCTAAAAACAAATCAGTAACAAGCTTCTAGAACTGAGAAGTTAAAATCATCCCATCTATACTTATCACCGAGTCCAGGGTCCCCTTCTGCTCAAATCACGTCACATCCGTATCAATTGGACACGTGATCGAATCGCGTTGATGAAATTTATTAACACATACGAAACCCTCTTCAACTCCATGGCTTCGAATCAGGCGTTTGCTTTACCGTATTCAAGTCTGAATGATTTGAAGAGTATGGATGCAATGAATGCCGAATACTCCAAGACGTTCAAGCCCAACAAGAAAAAGTCGCTTGCCGGCACCTTGAGTTCCATAATACAACAGACCTTGAAGCCTGTAACGGACTTTGCCTTGACGTACAAGAAGCTCCTGATCGTGTTATTGACGTTTGCATGTCTCTCTTTATTGACCTCCATACCTTTTGTTCCACATTTCAAAACCTCCAGTCCTAAGGTGGTGATCATATTGGCGGCCAATGAGGGCGGTGGTGTGTTGAAGTGGAAGTCGCCGCAGGAGTGGTCGGTTGAGAGATCGTCCATTGCCAACAAGAAGCACTATGCCAAGCTCCACGGTTACGGCTTAACCATCAAGGATATGACAATCAAGAAGCGGTACTCTCACGAATGGAGAGAATCGTGGGAGAAGGTGGACATCATGAAGCAGACCATGAGACAGTTTCCTGACACCGAGTGGTTCTGGTGGTTGGATTTGCATACCTACATCATGGAGCCTCAAATCTCCTTGGAAGAACATTTCCTCAACGACTTGGACAACGCCACCTACAGAACTTTGGACACATTCAATCCATTGAACTTGCCTGTGGATATTCCATACACCGACTACAAACATGAGATCGACATGATCGTCACCCAGGACTGTGGTGGCTTCAACTTGGGATCGTTTTTGATGAGACGTTCCAGCTGGAGTGAAATGCTTCTTGACATCTGGTGGGACCCTGCCATGTACGAACAGATGCACATGCAATGGGAACACAAGGAGCAAGATGCGTTGGAGACGTTGTACTCGACCCAGGCGTGGATTCGTGAAAAGGTGGGCTTCTTGCCTTTGAGAAAGATCAATGCGTTCCCTCCAGGTGCTTGTTCGGACAAGGCCGATGATCCACAATACTTCTATCATAACCACGATTTCGTCATCAATATGGCTGGTTGCGAATGGGGAAGAGACTGTTGGGGAGAGATGGAGCACTACAAGGCATTATCCAAGAAGTTGCAGAGAAAATGGTGGCAGTTCTGGCAATAGACAGGGCGTGATAGTTTAATATTAAAGAAGGAAGCGTACATTTGGTTTTCATGTAGAGAAAGTAATTGTAAGTAGAGAAAGAGGTTTTTAGGTGGATATGGCAATGAAAGTCCCAAAAAATGTATTCCGTTCGAGATAAGACCCACTGCTCAAAGTGCCACACTTGCAAGTACAAATCACAAATAATATGGCACCACTCCTTACACGTTGAACGAAATAAACATCAACCGAAGTATCACTTCCACAAACAGCTCACACCTGAGTAGCACATTAAAGTCTCCTTCTACAATTTCCCATCGTACCTTTTCCAAAGGAATTTTTCACTCTATCACAGTCTTCTCTTTTACTACGCGGTAGTTGAGGAGTGCGGAAGACGTGCAAATTTCACCAATATGAATGGGTACCCTGGAAGGCATGCTGTGTGCCGTATGCGTATTCTCTGCAAGATCTAGCCAAAATGATAACCGCCACTAAGCTGTCCTATTTCCAACATTACCTCTTCCAGTTATGCTTCCGGTCCACCCTCTTGTTTCCCTTTTATCGTTACCAGTAGTATTCCGAACCAGCTTCCATACTTGGTCGTGCGCGCACCACTCCACTCACCTCAACCCAAACATATCCTTTCACCGTGTCCAATCTATCACCATCATGTCTGATAACTTCTGGTTCAATGACAATGCGTTCCTGAATTCGGGCTCCTCAAAGCCCGACCCCAGTGACGACTTCTTGAACAATATCTTTGAGCTGAACAACACGCCGCTGAGTACCCCTGGAATGAACGCGGGCATTGCTTCTCCCGGTATCAACCAGGATATCGGTCCGGCCCAGCTTCTTGCCCAGCAGCAGCAACAACAACAAAATCAACAACAACAGCACCAACAACAACAGCAGCAGCAACAACAGCAGCAATCGAACCATAATCTCAATCCACAGATGTTCTTGAGACAGGCACAGTCCCAGGGCCAGCCGCAGTCCCAGTCTCAACAGCAGAACATGAACCAGAACCAGCAGAACCAACAGGGCCAACACTCGCAGAATGTGGAACAGGCAAAGAAAGAGCAGCTCCAGAAGATGAGACAGCACATTTTGCAACAGCAGATGCTCCAAAGACAGCAGCAGCAGCAGCAACAGCAACAGCAACTGCAACAACAACTGCAATCTCCAGCTAATATGAACCTCATGAGTGGAATGTCTCCGCCAGCACAGCAGCAGCAAGGTAGAAACCAGATCTCCTCTCGGCAAGGCACTCCAATGATGAATTCTGCGAACCCGAACATCCCTCAGGGCCAGAACCAGATGCAAAACCAGATTCAAAACCCCAACTCCTACGGTGCTAGCCCTGTGAATATGATATCGCCCCACCAGAAAAACTCCATGCTCAATCAACAGCAAAACAACCCCCAACTGCAACAACATGTGAACCTAGGCCAAGGCAATCAAGTGCAAAATCCGTCATCTCAAGCTGGGGGAGCTGGTCAAGTGAATAAACCTCCACCAGCTCAAATTGCCCAGATGCAAATTGAGTTATTCTTGACCTCTCTCTACGACTTCATGACTCGTCGTGGAACGCCCATCACACAGCCTCCAACGATCAACAACAAGAAGGTTAACTTGTTTTTCTTCCATTTTTTGTCTCAAAAATTGGGAGGTCCTCAGCAGTTGGTGAAATGGGTCCAGCAACCTAATTTGAACTCTCAACAGAACCCATGGCTATTGATAGGACAGAAGCTTGGTTTATACGAGGGAGTTGAACAAGATCATGCAGCCAGACAGCAAATCGATCGTGAGATTGGTAATTGCTATGTTAATTACTTATTTCCATATGAGCAGTATTCCAGTACACCTGACGGAAACAAGGACATTCAACAGAGAAGAATGCAGTTCCAAAAGCAGATTTTGCTCAGATTTCAACAGCAGCAGCAGCAACAATCTCCTTCAGTACAAGGCAATCAAAACAGATCCAATACTCCTTATTCAATGTCACAGATGTCTCCACCACAAACTGGAGTTCAGTCCCCTGCCATTCCAAGCGTGCCTACACCTGGTGTGATGCCACATCAGAGCCCTCTGATGTCTCAGGCACCAACTCCACAGCAGAGAAAGTTATCCAGAGTTAGTAACCCATCTAATCATAATTCGCCGGTTCCCGTTCAGTCGCCATATTTGCAGAATCAACAATTAAATTCTAGAAATGGTCCCATGCAGAATCAGCAATTGAACCTTCAACAAGCACAAGCACAACAATTGACGCATCAAAGGCAAGTTCAAAATAGACCTCAATCCCAAGTTTCTTCCCAATCGCAGACTCCTTTGCAAACACAGGCAGCAACCCCAAACATACCCAACCATGCCCAAATCCAAGCACAGGCACAGGCACAAGCTAAAGTGAAGGCAATGAGAGCGCAATTTCAGCAGCAACAACAACAACAACTTTCTCAGCAGCAACAACAGCTTCAACATCACCATCTGCAACAGCAACAGCAACAGCAACAGCAACAGCAACAACAGCAACAGCAGCAGCATCAACAACAACAACAACTTCCACAGTTCCAGCAGCAGCAGCAACAGCAACAACAACTCCAACATCAGCAGCAACAGCAGCATCTCCACCAGCAACAGCAGCAACTCCAACAACAAAATCAGCAACTTCCAAATGCTCAAATTCCTGCTCCACAAGTACCAAGAGTCCAGTCAGATCAAGTGGCACCTGCAATTTACGGTGAGGCCAATGAAACTGAAGAAGCCAACATCATCAAAAACTATGTTCCTTTCAACAAGGTCTTGGATACTCATGGTGGATACCCTATTAAAGAGCTATCCCAAATTGCAAGTGAAATTGAGATCACAAAACCAGTTTACTTGTTTGCACCTGAATTAGGCTCTATTAACATGCATGCCTTGATCATGGGTCTTAAATCTGCTGGTACGAACGATGGTGATGTTTTCAATGCCTTAAATACTTTGCTTGTGACTTCTTCAGACGTAAATTATGCTTTCAAGATAGATGATTGTCTTGAATTATTAGATACTTTGTCAAAGTTGGGAATTAAAGTGTTGAAGCAAATAGTGAAGGAAGATGTCCAGGAAGAAAGATATGTCTATCAAGACACCAGGAATCTCAACTCCAACTCAAATATTGATGATATTTTCAACAAATACGTTGGAAATAAATCTGATATGTTACCTGAAGACATTAACTTTGTTGTCAATTCGTTGACTGGTCAAATTGAATCTGAAGAAGATGATGAAGATATGGAAGACATTCTTTTCACTCCTCCTAGCAAATCCCCAGCTGAGTCTGCCTCCACAACACCAGGAACTAGAAGCGAGTCTGAAGAAATTACCTTTAAAATCCCGGACTATTCAACTTCTTTGCAACTTTTCAAAAAGGAGAACAAGTATCATTTCAGCAAGATTCAAACCAAGAGCGCCAATGATGATCAAATTATGTTAGTTGATCAATTGATTACAATTACGATGATTTTGAGAAATATTTCTTACATTGACCTCAATAAACCCACTGCTGCGGAAAGTGAACACTTCAGAACTTTAATTTTTGAAATAGTCAAGAATTTAGCTCTTCATGAAGAATATTTCGTGTTTCAAAGAAAGAGATTGTGCTTATTGAAGGATTGTCTTTTGATGTTGGACAATATTGCTTACTTTGTTCAATTAAGAAGTTTGGAGGAAGCCTTCCTTTCATTTGTATTGGTGAGTTCCTTTGCACCTGCATTGGATGAAGATTTTTCAATTCCATTTGCAAGTTTGGACTCACACTCATATCTTCCATTTGGTATTGATGCATTCACTAAGATTATTGTGCGTGAACCACACAATAGATCGCTTATGCAAGCTGTTTTGAGCGGAACTTTGAATATAACTACTGCTGCTTACACCAACACGAAGCAGTTTAATGTCTTAGCAACCGATCAAGACATCACAAAGAGAATGGCTGTTGCTTATCTCAATGGCGATGAAGAGGGATTTAAGTCGGGTAAGCTCTTGACCAAAGCGTTCCAGCTTTACATGAGTATTATACCGTTCGATGCTAATAGTTACGAGTTTTCAAAGCTCATTTTCATTAGAGCAACGACTATCTCTCAATCCTTGTTCGGAGCAAAGCTTATTATTGATATGGTATCGCTTGATGAGGCGTCCCCAACCCCCAATCTTACTGTCAAATGGCTTATCAAGAATAAGGAACTACTTTTAAGCAACTTTTCCCGTGTTTCTATTGCTTTGGTATCAGAGACAGGCAAGTTCGCCAAAGAATCTAACGAGTTTAAGGTATTGTCTTTGGTTTTGGTCAAGTCTTTGATTGTCGTAAATTCGTTGGTCGGTAACTTGGTCCAAGCTTATGATCTGTACCGCCAAAACCCCGAGGTAAGTCTGAACAATATGGCACAAGAATTAGAGGCCATCAAGGACCTCTGCCGTATTATGCCAGATGCGAACTTGGCTTTGGACACTTTCCTTGCACCCACTATTGACAATGCCTTGGGTAAGGAAGTTATTCGTTTGTTAGAACTATTATGGGAAATCCAACGTGCTTAGGCCGAGTACACGGATTTCTTCTACATCCCGACTTGGCCGGAATGTCCTGACACCAAAAATGTACTCTATATTTAATTAATCTACATTGTATTATACTGATACTGGAGGTTTTTGTATTGATTATCAGAGGATTCTTATTCCTATTGAGGATTCGCTATTAATTCCGATTTTTCAGGGCCGCAGTTCCTAATTGGGAAAGCGGGACCAAAGAGAGATAAGAGTGAATACTTAAATACGCCAGGAATTACTCCACCTTTACCGATTAATGACAACAAAGCAAGGTTCAGTCTTTTGATCCAGATTATTAGATACTTGAACTATTCAATTGTGACGCACTTCTTCTTTGCTGATTTTTCTAAATTTGACTGCTTGTTTAATCATGACTACTATTGAAACGAGACCTGTTCCTTCGACAGTTCAGGACACTCAGAGCAGCACTACCGTTAGTGAACACACCCTTCCCGCAAGTTGGTGGACGAATGAGTCCATTTTTGAACTCGAGAAGAGGGCCATTTTCCAACAATCCTGGCACTTTTGCACCCACTCACTGCGGTTTACAAAAGCAGGCGACTACCGTGCTTATTCAGTGGCAGGTATCAACTTCTTCATTATTAAATCGAAGGCTGATGGTTTATTAAAGGCTTTTCACAACGTGTGTCGCCACAGGGCTTATCCCGTAGTTCGCAAGGACAGTGGGTCTTCTACTGTGCTTGGGTGCAAATATCACGGATGGAGCTACACCAGTGATGGAAAGTTGAACAAAGCTCCCCATTTCGATGGAGTAGAGGGATTCACGAAAGAAGAAAACTCATTATATCCAATAAAGACGCATGTTACACCACAGGGATTGGTATTTGTCAATTTTAACAATGATGCAGACACTTTTGTTGAATTTTATAAGTGGTTCGAGGGTTTGAACACCGAACTCGATGAATTCGATTTTGATGATTACGAATACCACATGTCCTACGAGTTGGATGGTCAGTTTAATTGGAAAACATTAATGGATGGTTACCAGGAATGTTACCATTGTCCCACGGCCCATCCGGGATTAAATTCTGCCTTCAAGATGGAAACCTACAAGGTGGTTCCTAAAACCAGGTATTGCCGTCACTATGCTGACATCGTCCGCAACGAACCCACTGCCCAGGAAGAAACAGAAACAGAGACCGGCTGGTTGGGAATTTCGAAAAAACAAGCTCCAGCTAAAAAGAATGACTCTAAGAAGAACCCCGGTGGTGATTTTAACGGTCTCTGGGTGTACTTGTTTCCAAGCAATGGTGTCAACTGCTATTCACCTGCTTGGTACTCTATTAGAGTATTGCCACAAAGTGCAAAGCACACTATATTGCAGTATGATATCTATACTAAGAAGGGATTGGCAGAAGCCGAGAAGAAAGAGTTCGTTGACTTCTTACAATTGGTGGAAATCGAAGACTTCAATTTGTGCCAATTGACCCAGAAGAATTTGGATCAAGGAGTTTACTCGACTGGTTTCTTGCACCCTCAGAAGGAAAGGGGGGTCTTGTACTATCAAGGTTTGGTAAGAGACATGGTTAAAGCCCATTTTGAAAAAGAGAAGGCTCTAGGCTCGCATATCGTTCCTGCGTCTATAGCACCAACATCGAAGAATAAGGATGTTCAGTCGTTGGAACAAATCTGCAAAGAAGTTGACTGCGGATCTGGTAGCAAAGCCATTGATTGGTAAATCTACTGTCAAGTTCGAATTGTTAATATATAGCTGAAATAAATCTATCAAAGAAGTCCCAACTTATCCATTCTAACTTGAACGGCGTTTCTGTGAGCTTCTAACCCTTCAACTGCAGCCAAGGTCATTACTGCCTTACCTATGCTCTTCAAGCCTTGCTCTGTTACGTCTTGCGAAGTAATGAACTTTTGGAAAGTTGCAGTGTTCACACCGGAGTACTGTCTAGCATAGCCGTATGTGGGTAAGGTGTGGTTGGTACCACTGGAATAGTCACCACAAGATTCTGGCGACAATGCGCCAACGAAGACCGAGCCAGCATTTTCTATGTATCCTGGAACATACTTGGATGCTTGGTCAATTTGAAGAATCAAATGTTCTGGAGCGTACTGATTCGACAACTTGAAAGCATCTTCGTAAGTATTTACCAACAAAATGTTTGAGTGAGCCAAACACTTGCTGACAATTTCTTTTCTTGGAAGGACTTCGGCTTGCTTCTTGACAGCTGTCTCGATTTCCTCCAATTTCTTTTTGGATAATTTGACACCAATAAGGATAACTTGCGAGTCCACACCATGCTCTGCTTGTGACAACAAATCACTAGCAACAAAGTCAGCATCTGAGTTTTCGTCAGCCATAACTAACACTTCTGATGGGCCAGCTGGCATATCAATGGAGCATAAGGCCTGTGTATCATTCTGCACATGCATTTTGGCGGCGGTAACAAACTGGTTACCTGGACCCAAGATTTTGTCACACTTCAAGACACTTTCAGTACCATAAGCCATGGCAGTCACAGCCTGTGCACCGCCTGCCATAACAATAGTCTTGGCTCCCAATTTGTGAGCAACATAGACGACTTCAGGAGTTAACTTACCAGTGCTTCTTGCTGGTGGCGATGCAATAACAATATTCTTACAACCAGCAACCTTAGCGGGCACTCCCAACATCATAGCTGTTGAAGGCAACACAGCAGTTCCACCAGGGACGTACAAACCCACATTCTCGATAGGCTTTGCAAAACGAGAGCAGAAAACTCCAGGGGCAGTTTCAACCGTCATTACCTCCTTTTCAGGCAACTGAGCTGCATGGAATTTCTCAATATTAGCAATGGAAATATCAATAGCCTCCTTCATATCTTCTGAGATTTGCATCCAATCCTCTGGGAATGGAGCTTTTAAAACGGGGGCATCCAATTGAACTCCATCAAACTTTGCAGTAAGCTCTAATAATGCTTTGTCGCCTTCCTTTTGGACCTTTTCAATAATAGGCGACACCAATTTCATGATATCGGCAGTCTTTTGAATAGGTCTTGTCAAGGCCTTTTCAATTTGCTTGGGGTCACAAGTAGTAGCATCAATGACTTCCATCTTATATCCAAGCTCTAAATCCTTCTGCACAATTGGGGCTGGTGCTTCCTTCTTTTCTTCATAAGCTGGCTTGGCATCTCCCTTGCGTCTGGTGACCTTTGCACTCTTAATATCTAAGTTCTTTTCCACATCGGCCAATCTGACACCATTTTTAATACACCAGACCATGGCGAAGTAAAACAAGTCAGCACATTCCCATGCGACTTCGTCCTTACCATCTTTGGGAGCTGCGATCAACTCATCCAATTCTTCCTTAAGCTTAGCAATCAACAACTTATCGTCGCTGAAAAGTCTCTTGGTGTAGGATCCTTCTGGAGCGGATTCGAGTCTCTTGGCAAGAGTATTGTCCAACTTGCCCAATCCAGAGCCATAACTGGTGTCACTCTGTTTCAACTCTCCATCATGGAAACATGTGAAATTTCCAGGAAGGTGACAGAATCCATAGCCCTCCCTTGGCGCAACCACGAACTTGATCACATCATTGTCACAGTCCTTCTCCAATCTAATTAATTCCTGGGTGGCTCCACTGGTCTTTCCTTTGTACCATAACTCGTCACGACGTTTGCGCGATTGATAAACACCCTCTTTTTCAGCGATAGCAGCCTTGATCGAATCAACCGAGGAATACACCACGCCCAAAGCGGTGTAGGCGGGAGCGGGGGTAGTAATCAAGGTGGTGAAGAGACCATCGGGACGATCAGTGGTAAGAGTTTGAATAAAAATGTCAGCAATCGAGATCTTGCTGGTCTCAGCCAATTGAGTGGTCAATTTTTGTGCACCGATGATTGGATGGTAACCAAGACGGGCAACCCTGTTTGCGGTGTCTTGGTCGAGCGAGTCACTGCGGTAGTACACAATACGGTTTCCATCCTGGCCGTATTCCTTGAACAAACCAGCAGGAATTTCCTTGTCGAAAACAAAAGAAGCCTGGGTTTGCAACAAGTTTTCAGGTACAGACTCCTGGGTAAACAGTATGGCAAATCTGCTGGTGGGCAAGCCTGACTCGAGCAATTTCAGCGCATCCTTGGAGTCAATAATGATCCTTCTGACACCAGAGTTTAAAACCTCGACCAACTGGTCAACAGAGACGTCGTCCTGACTAGCGTCTATGTCTACCTGAACTCCAAGAGGAAACTGTTGGAGAAAGTGCTTCGAAATTTGCACGGATTTCAAGGGAAACAACACCTGGCCAATGACAGAAAGGGAAGCGATAGCTTCCTGGTCATTTGGACTGTCCACGAGTGGCAATAACGGGAAAGTCATGAAAAATGGAGATGGTAGTATTGGCGCAAAAATTGGCGATAAGGCAAAGACGTTGAGTCATAGTCACGTGCCATCAGTTTATCGGCTGTCTGCTGACGTCAGCAGACAGCGTGCTACATATATGGAGTCATTGATGTCGTAATTATCTATGGAAGCTGAATTATGTGGGCCTGGGTTCTGCCATGTGGCCAGTCTGTAGATGTAGTTTACCTAAGAGGCACTATGACTCTGCATTTAAGATGAATGTGGTTTGTCCAAGATTCTTGCTGAGATTAGAAGTTGAACTCGCCTCTGAATTGCTCCAAGTCCATTCCTGGCTTGACCAATTCGAGCAAGTCACGTCTGTCCATGGCAATGAACGCCCTCTTCAAGGTCTCAGTCAACGCGGTCGACTGGTTGTGGTTTAAAGTGGTGGCGTTATCCTGAACTCCTTCCACCTGATGCATGGTCAATCCACTCAACAAATGTTCTGCAGCCTCCTTGTAGCATCCGATATTAATACAAGAAACACCCAAATTGTATCTGGCTCTGACAAAAGTGGGCTTCAAGGAAAGGGCCTTGAAGTATGCGTCTACTGCCTCCTCGGATCTGTTGGAATTGGCCAAAGACGCACCCAATCTGTTCCACAACACTGCATCATCGGGTCTGATGGACAAGGCCGACTTGAAACAGTCAATAGTCTTGTCGAAGTCCTCGTTGGCGTAGAACAAGACACCCAATCCCATTTGGACGTCGGCATCCATGTTCGCCTGGTCAGGAGAAAGTTGTGCTGCGTTAATGAATAATTCAGTAACTCTCTTGTTCAAAGAAAATCTGTCTTCATCGGTGATCTTGGGGTTGTTCTCTCTAGCACGATCAGCAACTTGCGGATACTTAGTTGACATCCATCTTTCAAGAGTGGCAAACGCGGCATTGTCGTAGCCTTCGTTGATGTAGGAGATAGCCAAGGTCATAAGAGCTTCCGAGTTTTCGGGGTGTAACTCCAAACACTTTTCCAAGGCAGAAATACCGGCGATTTCTTTCTCATTTTGAGTTTGGACCTCTCCCAATTTCAACCATGCATTAATGTGGCTCTGGTCTCTTTGGATGGCGGCTTCGAACGCCAAAGCAGCCTCAGACAACTTGGCGCCGTTTTCCATCAACTGCAAACCAATTTCGTAAAGGTCAGTCTCGGCAGGCATATCCATGAACTGATTATGTTCTTCCTTTTCGAATTGATAATCACCAAAATGGGCTCTGGTTGATGCATATCTTGCGAAATCCTTTTCCCATTGACTCATGTCAGCAGCAAGTGGTTCACGCTGAGTACTCTTGAAGTCCTCGTATTGTTGGGAAATGAAGTCGTTTTCCATTGCCTCCGAGTTCAAGCCGTCCCAAACTTCTTGGAATGTGGCTTGGTATTTATCGTCGATGACGAAGTCAGGCGAATCAGCACGGACAACTGGTTCTGCTTCCGCTTCCTTGACGTCATTAGTCAACTCCTCGATCTCCTTGAAGTGGTTGTCCCAGTCCACCTGTGGTTCTTGGGATTGTTGGACAACAGGTTGTGGCTGTTGCAAGTTGGTCATGCCGCCAGACATCATGGACATGCCCATCATGGGACGGTAACCTCCCATTCTCATGGGCATGGTGGTGTACTGCAGGTTCTGGAGGGGCTGATGGGCAGTCTCCATAGGCTTCTGCTTGAATTCAGAAGACCACTGCGAGGTAAGAGGGCTTGCAGTCTTACCAGAGTTTTGCTGGGATACAGGCGAGGGGCTGTGGGTCTGGAACTCGTTGGTCCATTGTGGCTGGTGGTGGTGGACCACAGGAGGACCGCCCTGGATCATGTTCAATTCGTGTCTCATGGGCTGGAACTGGAAGCTGTTGCCAGGACTGCCTCCCATGAACTGTTCCATGTTCTGTCTTTCTCTGGCGGCCATCATGTTATCCAGCTTGAAACCGGAGCCTTGGATCACAGGACCGGCGCCAGCGGTCTGTCTCTGCAATGATCTATCTTCTTGGGTGTGCTTGTTGAACTGCGCGATGGCATTTCCGTTAGCCGAACAGTCGGCACCTCCTCCAACAAAGGACATGGTTGTGGTGGCAAAAAAGGGTGGTGTAGAAGTGATTAGAAACTAGGAAAGACTGACCTTAATAAGTGTCGATTTTGGCCGCCTGTCTGCAGGACGGATTTTCTACCGAGGGAAAGCATGAGATAATTGTTGCAGCCGGTCGGTGCACGATGGCTGCGGAGTAGATCATGGGGTAAGAGGACATGAAAACCGGAAGGAAAGAGACGGTCGCCGGATAGGAGAGGTTCGGAATGGATGAAGATTGAAGAAATTGGCTAAAATTGCTGAGAAATTTATTCTTGTATCAGTTTTTGCTGAATTTTGGCCTTGGACAGTTCGAGCGGGGCTAAAGTGCTGATACTGTGAGAAAAGGCCCATAATTCGGACTTGAAAACACACAAGAGAAAATTACAGAGATTCCAACATTATTAGAGAAATAATTCGAGCTTTTCAGTTCAGATAGAACCTTTAGGTACAGACTCGGGGCATATTTCATCTTATGAATAACTGATCCGAGGCTTGTTCTACAGATTTCCAACACCCAAGTATTTTCGGTATCGCATTCTGTATTCTGTGGGGTAGACGTGTATGCAGGCTTTCGATATGAGATCAAGAAATGAAAGGCAATTTTTCAGCTGTCTCGTGTAAGTAACTCAGGGCAGGGTTACAAATGGAATTTCGAGGCTAGTGAGATGTGGGAGGTTTAGGAACTAATTGAATAAGATAGTACTACCATTAATACCCGCGTGTTCTCATAGTATATTAGTCGTGTTTTCTGTGAAACTATTGGCTTTTTATTTTTCAAAGTATCAAATGATGGGTGGTTCAACCCCCTCTAAATTGTTGAGTTACGAATAATTAGATGTAATTCTGTGTAATTGGGACCTTTTCTACCGGTTTAATTTCTGTAAATTGGTTCGTAATTATGCTTTTGCATATAAATATGCTTTGACTACAGCCTGTCTGATTTTCATATTCCTATTCTCAGTTTTATTGATTTCACCCAATTTCCTCGAAGCGAAACAATTTCTATTTATACAAGATGTTATTAAAGATCATAAACTTCGTCATAGGAGGTTTAGTGGCTAACCTTTGGAGCGTCTGGCAATTGCTTCAAGGACTTTCTGATGCATTCGACACCCTTCAACAAGTCTTCCTCAGAAATCACCAATGGTGGGGCAAGTCTGATGATGTGGTCGTGAGTTGGCTTGGCCAAAACTCCGTTGTCCTTCATCACCATACACAAGTCCCATGCAGATCTTCCGTTGGTCTTAGTGTCGTCAATGACAATGGCAGACAACAAACCCTTACCTCTGACTTCGGAGATGACACCGTTAAATTCGGTCTTTAACTCCTCGAGCTTCTCGACCAATAAGGCACCCAAGGTTTGAGCTCTCTCAACCAACTTTTCATCCTTAACGACGTCCAAAGCAGCAATAGCAACACGACAGGCCAATGGGTTACCACCGTAGGTGGAACCGTGGGAGCCTGGAGTGAAACAGGACATAATTTCCTTGGTGGACAAACAAGCAGAAACTGGAATAACACCACCAGAAATAGCCTTACCCAACAAGACAACATCTGGCTTGACACCCTCGGAGTGCTCGTAGCACAACATCTTACCAGTTCTACCGATACCGGTTTGAATCTCGTCACAGATGAACAAGACGTTGTGCTTCTTGCACAAAGCTTGGACCTGGCTCAAGTAGTCCTTTGGAGGAACGACGATACCGGCCTCACCTTGGATTGGCTCCAACAAGATGGCAGCAATCTTGTCGCCGGCGTTGTTGAACGCCTTTTCAACATCTTCAATAACTCCGTATCTCAAGAAAGTGCCCTCTTTTTCACCAGGAATTTGAGGTCCGACACCGTTCAAGTAAGGACCGAAGTTGGTGAAGGCATCTGGGTCGGTGGACATGGAGATAACTCCCAAGGTTCTACCGTGGAAGTTGTCGACAGCGGACAAGATGATGGCCTGGTTCTCGGGGATACCCTTCTTGACGTAACCCCATCTTCTGGCCAATTTCAAGGCCGACTCGACAGCCTCGGCTCCGGTGTTCATGGGCAACACGCTTTCGTAGTCAAAGTACTCGGTGATGTACTTGGCAAACACTCCGAACACGTCCGAAGAGAAGGCTCTGGAGCACAAGGTCAACTTGGAGGCCTGGTCCACCAACGCTTCGATGATCTTGGGGTGGCAATGGCCCTGGTTGACGGCGGAGTATGCCGACAAGAAGTCCAAGTACTCCTTGCCTTCAGGGTCCCACACATGGGCACCAGATGCCTTGTGGAACACCACGGGCAATGGGTGGTAGTTGTGGGCAGAGAAGTCGTGCTCGAACTCTCTGGCGACTGTGGAGGAAATGTTGAAGTTTGGGGCTGGCATTTTGGATTGGCGGGCGCTGTAGATGGAGAAGGATAGACGGGGGGAATTGGGGGCTTCTTATATAGAACAACTATCGGTAGCTACTGCCTATAGGTGTTCTGCCCCACGGTGTAGTGGCCCGAAACAGGCTGCGGACGGCAGGTGGGCGCGAGGCAGAGGAGGGGGGAAGCGCGGGGGCAGGAGAACGCGCCTGGTGCTGCAGTCACGTGCCCCTGTCAGTAGCAACGTCACTTGTCTCTGTTGTTGAGGAAACTGGAGGCCCTGTTTGTTTGGGGCAGCAACGCCGCACTCGTCATGTTCCCCGCACATAAGCGACACCAGAGAGATAACGGCTATTGGCCCTGCTTCTCTTCTTTCTTCCTGGTCCCGTGACCTGGGAATTTCATGACTCCGGGCCCGGAAGTCCCATAACCTCTTCTGTCTGCTTTCGCACCTTGTTTTGGTCGTGCGCGTGCCAAAACAACTCCTCCTGAAATCAATCATCAGTCCAGCCTATTGCATCTACACATCCCTATCATGAGTCAGCCCAATGCAAAGAGACAAATGAGTCGTGGCATCGAGCCACAACAGACCAACCCCGACATTGCTGCCTTGCAAACCATCGGCATGCGTGTCAGAAAAGCAGTTGCCGACGGGTTCTCTCTCCCCTGTCAGGAGCAATACAGCTACAAGAACGGCCCTAACCAGTTCCAAAGAGTCCCTCTTCCCTCCAATATGAACCAGCCACCCTCGTTGTCCAACGTTGGATCCACCTTCGAATCTTCCCTGTCCAGTTTCAGCGAATGGGACTCCAAGTACGACATCCACAACGCCCCCTTGCAAACTTTGCCTGAGTTCAAAATGAGCACCAAGAGAAAGTTCGACGAACAGGATTTGGCCCAGGACTTCGGTATGCTCAAGCAGAAGTATGGCGAGTTGGCGTTTAATGAAGAGTTCTAGGTTTATTTCATGTTCAGGCTTCCCCGTTTTGAGGGTAGCCAGGCTCCTGCCCATTTGCGGCTGTATTTGCTAGCAAGTTTTGAGTCTTTGTTGATTGGTGTCTGCGGTATTCCCCTGAAGTGACGTTTCTTTCGGGGGCATATTCGGCCCGGTCATCCTCTGTGTTTTGGTGTCATTTTTTGGTGTGCTGGCTTGATGAAGAGCCCAGTACTTACATGTTCAATATATTGTATCTTATTTACTAGTAGGAAGTAGAGAGAATGAGATCGGTTCCGAAAGTTCATTTCCATATTATCATTTCCAATTCTTTCATTCAATACATCTGTCCTAATAATTTATTGTGTCTCTAAACTCAGGGTTTATCTTGTTCGGGCCAGAAATATTCAGATTATCAGTTCGAAAAACTCTCACTCTTTATCGAATGCTGTGGGCACCTCTTTTGCAATAATGCTACTTGTATCAGTATTGTGATTCACCAAGAACGAGAGATGCAGAGATAAAACGAATACAAGGGACTTCTCTGGAAAATGGTTACAGTCTCACCGGGAAAAGACCCAGTATCAGGAACCACTTGTTTTCAGACCATCGATGCAGTCAAGGCTGCTCCTGCTTTACCTTTTAATTTATATAAATGTACCAAAGCATCTTTTCATACTCTAATGGCCGGAAACACCTCTGGCCTTCTATCACCCTCCGAATACACAAATTCACTTAAACTATTCGCAGCCCGATATTCTAGCATTAGTTCTCCAACGCGTACTAGCACGAAGGCTATACTTGGTATTAGTTCTGTATTCCTGGCACCAATAATTCCAAATTTGGCCAAAGAATCCATAAGTAATGTGACACATCAGTTGAGTTCGTCCCAGATCTAGCGTAATATAATAGCTGCCATTGATATACAATACACCTGGTTCGGATTGTCCTTATTGTCACGTTCCTTGTAGGCTCACGCAATTGAAATGAACTCCTGCGAAATCTATATTTACGATCCACTTCAATACTCTCAGATTCAGCATGCCGGTCCAAATCGTGAGGAAGCTAAGCAAACCCTTTGCTAAGCTCAGCCTCAAGGATAAGGCCCTCCTCATAGTCCGTTTAGTGACCAATTTGGTGACGCTAATCTTGACTTTGGTGGTGTTAATAGGTCCGTTGGTGACTACCAAAATGTACATCGGGAGAATCAACTGTGCCCATCTAGACGTGGCCAAGGGCCTCTACAACTCATTGAGAAACTCGGTGTCCAGTCAGCCCACTATACTCGACACATCTGACGACTACCTGAAGTTTCCTATTGACAACTCCTTGACCAACTCAGAAATTTCCATCTTATCCGAGTACTCCCTGTCACAGGTGGCTGACGCCCCTCAATACATATTAACATCGCTCTGGCGCTGGTGTTACGGCAACTACAACACCACGGTATATCAGGATGCCCATGGCAATACCAAGTGGAGCTACCATAACGAAGTGGTGGATTGTTCTGATTCCAACAACGGCTTCGTGTTCGATTACCACCAAGAGCTCCTGCAAATTGGACTCGACAGCATACTCGCATATGCCTTTCACTCGGAAGGTGCCAGTGATGAATACAAAGAACTCACCAAGTCCAGAGATCAGAAGTACAAGTTGGTCCCTCCAGCTATGATCTTCTGTGGTGTCACCCAGTTAATTCTTCTCGTATCCACTCTCATCGCATACGCCAATAGAGATGGCGCCCATGACTTATCCAAGTTGCCTCCCATCCTTCTTCATTTGATGGGTATATTGTCAGTGACTTCCTTCATGGCCATGACTATAGGTGCAGGCATCATTACTCGGCTCATCATCGAGATCAGGAGCGAGGTCCACAAGAGTTTAAATTCCTTTGGTATTTCCTTGCATTTGGGATCTATTTGGTTCCTGTTGTTCTGGACAGCCACAGCCATGTCTGTATTGACAGCTCTTACATGGGCAGGCCCATTATGGTGTGCTAATCCAGATACCGAAGAAGATGAAGAAAATGAAGATTATCACTTCCCGTCAAGGAAAAGCTACGTACCTGCTAAGCGCAGAACCACTAGCAACATGAACCAGTACCGCGATTTCACTCCATTCAAGGACATCGTGACGGAGAATGGTGTTGAGACAAGCACGGAAACAGACGAATCAGAAACTCAACCAAACACGTCTCTCGATAGGATGAAACGGACTTTCAGGGACCAAAGAAAACGGATAAGTGGGTTGAAGGAGAAGTTTGAGGATCTGCAATTGATGAGACATCATGATCGTAACCTCTCTGATGAAGAAGGTGATTCCCATCACCACAAGAACAGGCAGAGTTTCGGAAGGGGTTTCCTCCATTTAAACCACCACCATGTCGATGAAGAGGAGCGAGAGTTGAGACGCTTGGGAGCAACACTTTCCAAGAAGTCATCAGTGAGAAGAATGAATACCAAGAGCTCCAAAAATAGTCTTGGGGAACAGCCATATATCATCGAAGAAAAGGAAGCCAAGGAAATTCTTTACCTGGACTCAACTAACCATTTTTTCCCTAGAGGGGAACACTACAGAGAGGAAACATTTGACGGGTATCTGAATACACACCGTGCACAAAAGGTTGGAGTATATCACGATTCAAATCAACATCAACCCCGTGATATGGAAGATCATATCGGCAAGAAAGGAACCGACATTGCCTTGGAAAACATTGTTAAGGGCTCATCTCAAAACATTCGGAATCCTACTGGGTTCAGTAAAGACATTTCCAGTCGAGAATCATTGGAACTCTCCATTCTAGATGCAAGTGAAGTTGAAATCTTGAACAGCAACAAGTATCGGTAGTAATGGACACTCGTTTCAGGGCAGAAACGTATGCTAGTGTTTTCTCGACATTTATGATTATAGACCATGACATTATTCTTGGGTATCCCCAGTGACTTTTCATTCACAAAATATCAAGCATCGTAGAAATAGTATTATAAGTTGATACATGGGTGAAAGTGGCATTTAGGAAGAAAATTCTGTGCCATTTATTCGAAACAGCTGGCTCATTTCTAGACGTTAGTAAGTGGCTGGGCCAAAGTGAAGAGGCGTGATAAGAACAGTACAGACTAGTCCAGTGGATATAATTCGGTCCACAAGATGGTCGTATTTCAATATTACGCAAATATTTAAATTCTGGGGACTTGCAGACATTGTACATATATCTAGCAAATTCGGCCTGGCCCACTTGACAAGCATATGCAAGTGAAGTAAATAGGACTTTAAAATCGAACTAGGGAGACACTTCAATATCCCAGCATACATTCTTCCTAGCGTACCAATCCATAAAAAATAAACAGAACAATTACCGTAGCATTACTAAAGTTTACTAACGACTGCGGTTTGCCTCAACTGGCCTGTGAACCTCTCAGTGGAATGCAGTGTTCCAACACCAACTCCTTGAGAGTGTGCAATCTCCTCTCTCTACAGCTGTGCCAATTAATCCGTATACTCTACTAGACCTTCCACACAAGTACCTCCACACTGCCAAAACCACTTCCTCCCCGATGTTCCAAAACTACACCAGTTTATGCTGCTTCGTTGTTCCAACTTACTGCGGACCAAATAAGCGGGGGGAGGGGCTTAATCTGCACAATTACGATACGTGCGCAGCAAAACCGTTGGATGAGTATTGTTTACACAGTACAAAAGTGAGTATTGACCCATACTCATTCTCCAAGTCCATACACACCGCGCCTCACTTCTCTCTCTTTCCCTGTATGCATCTCTTCCAAATATCCACTCACTTCAATGTACCCTTGCTCCACAACCTCCTCCCTTTCTTCTCTCTTTCTTCTCTCGCCCTCCTTCTCTCCCTTCCTTCTTTTCCTTTCTTTATTCCCCACATGGCTGAGCCTGGAGATCGTCCCCTGCACATACCCGAGATTGTTTGTGGTCCCAGAACACCCCCCCACTATTTCCTGCCCATCACTGTGTGCACATTCCTTCTTCCTGTTCCTCTACCTGCTGCATCTCCTCCTTCCCGTTTCGGTCCCATGTCCCCTTCAGGTGTGATCGCCCTCCTATAAATACCTGCCCTTCCCCTGCCCCTTCGCCCGCCATGGCCCAGTCCTCAGGAATCAGGTCTACCGTCACCACGCGAACAGTCAAAGAAGTCATACCGTTGGCATCATTGGCGCCGGTCTCGCCCGACGCCGAAGCCAACAAGTCAGAAATGGGCACCGCCGTCGACACCACGGCCGCCTCAGTCAAGGCTGCCTTCCTCGCCTCCGGCTGGTCGCGCCCGACGCATCGCATTGTCATGGCGTCGTTCTTGTGTGCGCTCTTAATGGCTTTGGCCAACGTGGTGGGCTCCTTCTCGTGCACCGGCGCCGGCCTCGCCGGCTGCTATCCCCAGGTCACCCTCCGCTTCCAGGACACACCGCTGGCCCGGTTGTACCTCTCCAGCGCCCGCGAGGGCCTCCGCATGGCGTCCTATCTTGCCCATGACTTCAAGAGCGTCCTCGCCGACGGCGAGAAGTTGTCCGACAAGATCCACCACCAACTCGACAACATCGACACGCTTTCCAACTCCAACTCTTTCCGCTTCAACTACAACGGCTTCTGCCGCCGGTCCGTGGCGCTGGGCGCCCAGCTGTGCACCCTGACCCACGGCCTCGACCTCTTCACCGCGTTCATGAAGGACATCGGCTTGCAATTGGGCCATGCCACCCACGCCGACGACCCCCGCGAGATTGCCGAAAGCTTGGTCGTAGCCTACTCGCTGTCATTGGAGACGTTTGCCCACCTTTTCCACTCGCCGTCGCCCACGTCGGTGCCGTCCTCCAAGACTAAGGTCAAAGCCAACACAAAAACAAAGACAACAACAAAGTCCAAGGAACACCACAAGAAGAAAGATGCTTCTTTTTTCGACATTGCCAAGCACATCCAATACGCCGGCAGGTCGTTATCGTTGGTGTCGTCTGCGCTCTTAGTGTTCTCCACTTTGGCCGTGATAGCATTGGGCACGGTGATACGTCAGATGATGAACGACAAGGCCGCCAATTCGCCATTTATCTTGCGGAAACTTGCCTTGGTGCCGTTGTTCATCTGCTCCGTCCACCTCTTTTTGAATGTGCTCCAGTTCAGTGGCGAGGTGCGCTATTTGCTCCGGTTGAGCTCGGCCATTGAAGAAACCCAGGTAGCCACCATGAAAATATCGCTGGGCTGGTACATTTCCATGGCATCATTCATTCTCACCTGTACATTAGAGTCCTTATTGATTTCTCTCTTTTATAGAATGTAATTAGTTAATTAATTAATTTTATGTAATTTAATTATACACCTGCTTGAAAGCCTGTTCAAAGTCGGCAATGAGATCGTCAACGAATTCAGTGCCCACAGAGAGTCTGATCAAGTCCTTTGTGACTCCCGATGCGATCTTCTCCTCGTCGGACAATTGCTGGTGTGTGGTGTACCAAGGAGCAATGACCAAGGTCTTGGAGTCTCCCACGTTGGCCAAGTTGGTGGCAATCTTTAAGGTGTCAACGAATCTGGGCGAGGCCTCTTGGAATGGGTCGTCGGTCTTGGTGGCCAAGTCCTTGACTCCGAACGACAATACACCTCCGAACTTATCCTGGTGGACCAAGTACTTCTTGCTCTTTTCGTGGTCTCTGTGGGAGGGCAAGCCCAAGTAGGAAACCCACGCGACCTGAGGGTGCTTCTCCAAGTATTGGGCCAACTTCAATGCATTATCCGACTGTCTTTCCACTCTCAACGACAAGGTCTCCAAGCCCTGCAACAACAAGAACGAGCCGAAGGGGTTCAAGGCTGGACCCAAATCTCTCAAAAGCTCAATTCTGGCGTGGCCAATGAAGGCCTCCTTGCCCAAAGCGTCGTTCAACACCAATCCGTGGTAACCTTCCGATGGCTGCGAAAATTGGGGAAATCTTTCGGGGTACTTGGCCCAGGGGAAGTTACCAGAGTCTACCACCACACCGGCAATGGTGGTACCGTGACCACCGATCCACTTAGTGGCAGAATGGACCACGATGTCGGCACCGTGGTCAATTGGGCGCACCAAGTAACCACCAGCACCGAAGGTGTTGTCGACTACCACAGGAATGCCCTTGTCGTGGGCAATCTTGACGATTTTCTCGAAGTCAGGCACATTGAACTTGGGGTTTCCGATGGACTCCAAGTAGATGGCCTTGGTCTTGTCGTCGATCAACTTCTCGAACTCTTCGGGCTCGTCACCGTTGACGAAACGGGCCTCAATGCCCAATCTCTTGAAGGCGACCTTGAACTGGTTGTAGGTTCCACCGTACAAGAAGCTGGTGGAGACGAAGTTGTCACCGGCGTGGGCCAATCCGGCAATGGCGATCAATTGGGCAGCCTGGCCAGAGGAAACGGCCAAAGCACCAATACCGCCTTCGAGCGCAGCAATACGCTTCTCGAACACGTCGTTGGTGGGGTTCATAATTCTGGAGTAGATGTAGCCGGGGGTCTCCAAGCCGAACAACTGGGCTCCGTGCTTGGAGTCGTTGAAGGCGAACGAGGTGGAGGCGTAGATGGGAGGAGCCCGAGCGTTGTAAGGGCCATCAATCTCCTGACCAGCATGAAGTTGAAGAGTGTCAAAGTGGGAAGGCATGGTGTGAAATTCGACTGTAAAAGAAGATGGGCGCCAATGGCCCCAAACTCGGGGTATTTATACTCTAGCCGCCGGGGCAGGGCTTGACATAATATCTGGTGTTGATGAAGACATCGCACGTGAGAGTGTTGGGAAGCACGGATTTGTGGGGGTTAGGATGTGGCGGAATTGTTGCCCCAATTGTGGGTAGGAAAGTATTGGCATGGTCAAGTTCGGACTTGGGCCGTTCTGTGGGGACAAATATGGCGACCGGAGCCACAGTTTGACTCATGAAATAGGGCAGATCCAATGGGTGCAATTTATTACTAGTGAGGTTGCAGGAAGGAAGGACTCGCCGTACAACAGAGCTCCAAAGGGGGTTCCAAAACGGACATAAAAGGAGGGCGAAGACGTAGGCGAGTTCCAGTTGAAACCAAGGTAGCCGTGCTCTTTCGGGACAACTAGACCCGAGTGACTCCTGTCAGTACGCATCTGGACACAGTGGCACCAACCGTATCACTTGACACTTGTCATTGACACTTTCATAGTGTGCACTAGGTATTGCACATTGTACAGTATAATACTTCTGGTCTCGTGCCATCCGTCCCTCTTATCTGACTGATCCGATGTGTTGCTCCTCTTCTGTTTCTGCTTGTTCATACATGCTGGTCTGATCCATCAAAGCCTTATTGGTGTTTTGATCCAGCCGCATTTTGTCTTCAGCTTTTGTTCTGCACTAGTCACCCATGCTTCCCAATGAACAGTGTCTAGGAGTCACCAGCAAGGGAGCTCGATGCAAGCTACGGGGAGTGGACGGCTACTGTCGTCACCACAAGCTCCAGGACGTCGAATCTCTTCCAAAACCCTCGCATTTCTATCAATCTGCACCCCCAATAGCATTTGTACACAGCATCAACAAGTATGGAAGCGGACCGCCAGTCCCGCCAAAACAGCAGAAACCGCATGGCACAAGGCCCCACCAGCATCATAGTCTGCATGAAGGTTCGTATCGCCCTCTGAGTCCATCAAAGACTTCAACAAAACCGCCAAATCACCCTCTGAAACCATCGAAACATTCACAAGCTTTGGAACAAGAACATTCCAAGAGAAAGGGATGGCTCTTGTTACTTAAACGGCCAGTTAAGGAGTTCTCCCTATCTTCACTCTTCGCGACTACACCAGTGCCAGTCAAGCCGACCTCGTCAGGATCCCAGCCAAAACAGAAACCCGGTTATATCTACATGTACACCTTCTCCAAGCTCTATCAAGGAGACGATCTGTGGCTTAAAGTCAAAAATCTTCCTGGAGAGTCCAAAGAAAACGAATGGCTCGATTTCAATGCTAAGAAGTCCAAGTTCATTCTCATCAAGATCGGAATGACTACCCAAACAGTAGAGAAACGGTTCAAGCAGTGGCAGGAGAAGTGCCACCATGAAATCGTCGACATGCTGCCTGCATCAGTCCCTCTTCCTTCACATTCTATCATGGCCAAACTTACAGAACGCTTCTCGAAGCTTTCCGTGCATAAGGACACACCTACATATATTTCGTTCAGACCAGATCAAAAAGGGTTCTACTGTTCCAAGAATGTGGCATTCATAGAGTCTGAAGTTCACAAGAAACTCCGTGCTGTCTATGGTTACGGAGATGTGCTTTGTCAAGGGTGCAAAAGCAGAGAATCATCTCCTGGTTACAACCAACATATCGAGTGGTTTTTGATCCCCAAGGCACATGTGCATTGGATCTACAAAGTAATTGATGAAACCTGTGTTCAGTACGGTTAACTTTTATTAATACAATAACAACAATAACGTTAACAGAATTAACATTGAAATACTCATAACACTTCAACCTGTTCAAGTGTTCATGTAGGTGGAGGGGTCAACACCTTCTTCTGGGAATTCGGTAATCTTGACATCGAATCTGGATTGAATCTTCTCCAAAACCTCCTCATCCTCCTTGGTGGAAACGAGAGAGATGGCCAAACCCTTGGTACCAAATCTACCAGCTCTACCAACTCTGTGCAAGTATTGGTCAGCTTCGTTTGGCAAGTCGTAGTTGATGGCCAAGTTGATTCTTTCGATATCGATACCTCTACCAAAGACATCGGTAGAGACACAAATACGCTTGTTGAACTCCTTGAAAGACTTGTATCTCTCGATTCTCTCTTCTTGTGGCAAACCAGAGTGAACAGCAATCGAAGGGAAGTTACAGGTGCACAACAACTTGTTCAACTCGTTGGCTCTTTGGGTGGACTTGACGAAAATAATCACCTGGTTGAACTCCAAGGAGTCCAACAAGTCAGACAATTTTCTGTTCTTGTCCTTCTCTTCCAACTTGAAGTAGTACTGTTGCAAACCGTGCAAAGTCAACTTGGCCTCATCGTCAACGTAGATTTCCAATGGGTTTTGCATGAACTTCTTGCAAACTGGTCTAATTTCTTGAGACAAGGTGGCAGAGAACATCATGACTTGCTTTTGGTGGGGGGTGTTACGGAAGATGTCTTGGACATCTCTTCTCATGTCAATGGACTCCAAGACCTTGTCACACTCGTCGATGACAAAGGACTTGACGTTAGCCAAACGAATGGCCTTCTCCTTGACCAAGGCGTGCAATCTACCGGGAGTGGCAACCACAATGTGAGGACAAGTCTCCTTGTTCTTCAACTTTTCAATGTCCTTCTTGATTGGGGTTCCTCCGTAGAAGACCTCGGTCTTGACATCTGGCATGTACTTGGAGAATCTGGCGTACTCGTTTCTGATTTGGTAGGCCAATTCTCTGGTGTGACAGATAACCAAGGTGGAGATTTCGCCGGCAACAGGGTCCAATTGTTGCAAAGTGGACAAGACGAAGACGGCAGTCTTACCCAAACCAGACTTGGCTTGGCACAAGACGTCAGTACCCAAAATGGATTGGGGGATACAGACTTGTTGAACTATATGTTAGTGATGTTAGGGAATGAGATGGGCAGGTGGGAGTGCAGGTCGGTACTAGTGCTGGTGATAGTGACAATGCCAGCAACAATCAAGTTCTGGCGCTAATGGAGTACTGGTACTAGTGCTAATGCAAGTGCAAAGACAAATGCAATGCTAGTGACAATCCAATTGACATTCCAGGTGGCATCCAGTGACACTTCAAGTGACAGCCAAGCGTGCTCGTGTTTGGCTCAATGTCCTCTTGTGTATCGTGCCACGTGGTGGTTCAAGACACTTTTGAAAGTGAACGGCCACTTAACCAAAGAAACCCTCTGGTTCATGGCATTGGTCAACGTCGTGCATCCATGACAAGTCAACACGCGTCATGGGGGCGTTCCAGACGCCCCCATCGCCAGCACCGTACCGGATGCTTCGCCCACGGCACCTTCACAGATACGAACCTTCGGAAGGATGTTCGAAACCACAGTCTCCGATGGCTCTCAACAACTCGGGCTTCAACAAGAAGTCTCTGAAACCAGTGGCGTGGATACCCACGTAGGAGCCCTTCTTGTCGGCCTCCTTGTCGGCGTCCGCCTCGCCCTCGCCGGTGGCGGGCGTGGTGGTTGGGACGGCGATTTCCTCGGAGTCGGAGTAGTCCAATAATTCTTCTTGACCTTCGTGGGACATTGTGGGTGGGGTGTTGATGGTGAGGTGGAAGTGGCAGTTTTTTCAACGACCTGACGTGTGCGGTGCGCGCACGCCTGGGCTGCTGGCCCGGGGGGCGCACGACCTGGACATGGGCTGCCTCGCAGCTTTGGGGCAATGGATGCTGACCAGTCACTTTTGCCGTTGTTGCTCCCGCTGTTGCCATGTTTAGACGAGTGTTTGTTGCAGGAGTGTCCAGAACCGTGACCAGGTCACTTCCAAGAAGTTTCGTTTCCGCCCGTGCATTCTCGGTGTCGCCTCGTGTGGCCCTCTTTGGCGGCAACCCATCAGGCTCGATCTCCCCAGAACAGGCTGACACCATCAACAAGTTTGGCGAGACATTGAAGCAAAATCCCGAGCTCGCCAGTCTCTTGGACGGCTTCCAGGAGTTGTTGGTCTCGAAGGGCATTTCCACTGGCGGCAAGCCACCGGGACTCGCCCAGATGATGAAGATCCTCGCCGACAAGGACATCAGAGAACATTTGAGCAAGTTGAAGGACGTGTTGGACAAGTCCAACATCAAGATCAACCAGCTGGACTTGTCTGCCTTGACGGACCTTTATCTTTCGCAAAAGAAGCAGTAGTTTATAGATCAGAATATACCGCAAAGAGGGAAAAGTAGACTGAGCCAAGGGAGGGGCAGAGTCCATACTGGCGAAGACAGTAGAACGAGGAGCAAAATGGAACGGAAAAGGGGCCAATGCCTCGGTATAATGATAGAAGATCCAATTGTAATGGCATGGTCGGGTGTGGAAGATTCAAGAAGAACCGGACCGCTAAAAATACGGGTCCTGCTTCAGAGGTAAATGGTAAGACAAGTCTACGATGAGATTCATTCAGTGAAAATTCAAAGATCTAGACAATAATTGGAGTGATCTCAATACACATATAGAAACTCCGAATACGAAATTCTCTTACGCTCACTTCTATCATACCTTGTCTCTTGGTCTACTTTCCATATTATATAATCTGCTCTCGAGTCCATGCATTTTCCAATTACACTCGTAGTATGCATTTACTTCTTTTTGGCGAAAGAAGCAGAAATAATGGCAGCCTCTTCAACTCCACGGGCAATGCCTCCACGAACACCAGCATCCTCCATCTTCAAGAGCCCGCCGATCGTGGTTCCTCCAGGAGTGCAGACCTTGCTCTTGAGAACAGCAGGATGGTCACCAGTCTCTTGGACCATTCTGGCAGTTCCCTCCATCACTTTGGCTGCCGCAGTCTTGGCCACCTCGAAAGGAAGACCCATTCTGACACCACCGTCAATCAACGACTCCATCATCAACAAGCAGAACGCAGGACCCGATCCGACAAGCGCAGTGGCAGCGTCCATGTTCTTCTCGGGGATCTTGAGGGCAACACCCACGGTGTCCACGAGCTTCATCACCAACTCCTCGTACTTGGCCTCTGCCTCTGGAGAGAACGACACTGCGGCCGTTCCACAACCGAACTTGGCGGGTGTATTGGTCATGACCTTGGCCACGTAGGGCGAGAAAATCGCCAATTCCTCGATTGTGGTGCCTGCCAACAAGGAAATGACCAATTGGGTCTTGGTCAACGAGTCCTTGACCTGGTCGTACACCGTCTGGTACATGTAGGGCTTGCAGCCCAAGACGATGATATCGGCCTTGGATACGGCCTCGTCATTGGCTGCGCCGTACGAGACCTCCACACGGGCGTCGTCGAAGCTGTTCTTCAACAGGGCTGCCGATTTTTCAGAGTTGACACAGGCTATGATCTTGGCTGGTGCTGGCTCCACCTTGGACTTGAGGATGGCCGAGGCCACGGCCGTGCCCATGACACCGCAGCCCAATACAGTGATAGTGTAGTCCTTCATGTGTAGTGTTGTGAAAGAAAAAGCGGGTAGTCTTGATTGAAACCGAAGTACTGTGGGGCTGTATCACAAACTGGAGTGAGCAGGTCGCTCACTCCTGCCCTGCCCATATTTTAGTCCACCTTGCACGCAGGGCCACTCACTGCCCAATGCGGCAGTCAATGGCCCACTCCGATTCTAGCTGCCTACACAAACTCAAACGAGCCAGGGCCGCGCAACCTGAGCCCACTATTGGAATTTCTGGCTTCCTACGGGGGTGACATCTTTGATACTATCTTCTTCTGTACCAGACCGGATTCGCTAGGGCAGCCCAGCTTAGAACCCCCTTTCTGTTTTGAGTACCGACTTTCGAGCTTTTTCCCGTCTTTTCTCTTGCGTGGTTCGCCGGCTATCCTGGACAAGATCTTTTTGTGCCTATTCGAAGTGAGAATCGCTTAACCAGAGGCGACCTGACTGCTGTGAATTTTTGAGGCCTGCAACCGCTGCAAGCTACATTTTTGGATAGTTCGGGCTTCCAGGAACACGGCAAGCTACTTTTCGTCGATTTTGACTGAAGTTTAGGTGCCTTTTCGTCAGTTTTTCCCCCGTTGTCGGAAATCGCAAAAGAACATATATCGGCCACCATGTACGACAAACTGCTCCTCCAACCTTGTCCAGTACTACGCCCTACTCCGGAGCAATTTTTGGATCCCATTTCTTACTTGTCGCTGCCGGAAGTGGCCCGCTATGGGGCCGAAAGCGGAATTGTCAAGATTGTGCCTCCAACTGGCTGGAACCCGCCATTTCTGATCGCTAATGGCTTCAAATTCCACACCCGTCTTCAGAAATTGAGTGACTTGGGCTTGAAAACCCGTTCCAGAAGATGTTTTAAAGATAACGTCAATCGTTTCTTGAAGATGCGTCGCAAAAGACAGCTCAAGCTCAGCTTCCCTGTTAGAAACGTCGGAAAGGAAAGAGTCCATGTGTTTTACTACGACCTACATGTTGAAGTGGATAAATTAGGTGGTGTGGACCAAATGGACGATGCCAAATGGGAGAAAATCAATCAGATATTCGGCATACAAGATCTCAAATCGAATTCCATTCCGAATGAATACGAAGCAAGCATCAAATCATATGCTCTCTTTTTAGCCCATAACAATGAGAATTTCGAATTCCCGGAGTCAGAATCAGACGATGACAAAGACAACTGTTTGATCTGTGGAAAACATGATCATCCTTCGAAGACTCTACTTTGTGACAACTGCGACAATCCTTTCCACATGTCCTGTCTTTCAAACCCTCTAACTGCAATACCCACAGGAACTTGGTATTGTGACAAATGCTTGATTGGTACAGGTGAGTATGGCTTTGAAGAACACCCAGAAATCAAATACGACTTGCCAGAATTCTACCAAATGTGTCAACAGTTTGATAAGGAATTTGCAGAGAAGTATAATGAAGGAAACCCTTTAACGGTCGACTTCATTGAGCAGAAGTTCTGGGAGTTCATTGATATTCAAAAATCGGATTTGGAAGTAAAGTACGGCGCAGATATACACAATTTGAAACCAGGAGAAATTAGTGGATTCCCCATGCCGAATACTCCTGGTTTAAAAATGGACGATCCTATAATGCAAGATTATGTGAATCACCCTTTTAACTTGACAAAGTTACCATTTGCGAAGGGATCCTTACTTAATTACATCAATACCTCTATCTCCGGAATGACTGTTCCTTGGATTTACATTGGCTCGTTGCTCTCAACATTCTGTTGGCATGTTGAGGATCATTATACCCTCTCTGCAAACTACTGTCATTTCGGAGCAACCAAGAAATGGTATGGAATACCAGCCTCGCAAGCTGATCAATTTGAAAAATTGATGAAAGAAAGTGCACCAGACTTGTTTAAAAAACAGCCTGACTTATTGCATCAACTAGTGACATTGATGTCGCCAATGAACCTCATCAAACATGGAATCAAATGCGTTTACGCTGACCAAAATGCTAACGAGTTTGTCATCACTTTCCCCCGAGTGTATCACTCTGGGTTCAATTGTGGTTTCAATTTCAATGAAGCAGTCAATTTTACCATGGATGAATGGCTCGAATATGGAGCCCAGTCAATACATGACTACAAATTAATCAAGAAAGAAAATGTCTTCAACCACTATCAATTGATTGAAAACATCATGAGAGAATTTAATCAACGGGTTTCGAAAAAGTTAACGACCTCAGAATCTGATAGACGCTTGGTAGAAAGATGTTTAGTCAGTTTTGAGAAATTTCTTCTGGATCAAAAAGATATGATTGGAAAAATAGACAAAACTCGTTTGTTGATACGACATGAGCCTAAAATTTTCAAGCCTAGAAGCTTTGTTGATGAACAAGAAGGTAAGTTTAATGAGAATAATGTTGAGGAGGAAGAGGATTTGTGCGAGGTTTGCAAAACACATATTTCATATCAATATTGTATTATCAATAATAACCGTCATAATTTCGGTATTAAAAATGTGGAAATTAAGAAGGAGCCTTTGTCTCCCAAATTTGAAATGATTAGTGAAAAGTCTCCACTTTCCATTGGCACAAAGATTTCTATTCAGCAGCTTCTCACTCCAGAAGCATCGCCTTATGATCAAGAAAAGCCTATAAATAGTGTTGACTTTTCCAAGATTGTCCTGTCAGAAGCATCCATACAGCTCTCTCAGTTGAATGAAGAGAAGAAGGTTTGTCGAGAGGCAGAATTTGAGGAGCTCATTAATAATGCCAAGCGGGCCGCCAGTGAATCAGAATCACAAACTAAGCGTCGGAAATCCAAGAGAATCCAGCAATTGGAGGATAAGCCTTTCGAAAGTATGAAGAAGATGGGTACTAGCAAAATGATGGCCTCTAGAATGAAGGCATCAACTCGTCAATTGAATCAAAAAGACAACTTGAGAGTATGTTTGGAGTGCTTGATCAAAGTCTACGGTGCTAATGGCAAGGTCCCCGACGGATCTGTATTATTGTACGAAACCACTCCATCGGAATTGGATGGATTTGTAGAGGAAACAAGAAGAAACTTGTCTGTATAAGTAACGAATTATGAATTGGAAATATGCATTGTAGAATTGAAAGATGGTATATGTCAATTGGACATATTAGGAATATATTTCTAGTTTTGAATTATCTATTTTGTCGCTAGCTTTACACTATTGGACTACTTGGTGCTTCTCAAAGCAGAACATTTTTCACAGCCATTTCAAAATTTTCAAAAATTGGCGAAAAGAGCAAATTTTAGTTTTCAATGGAGAAAAGCCCCCTAAAAGAAGGAAGAAGCACAATACTGAAGGGAAATGTCCATTTTGCAAATTGGGTGCTGTCGATTTGAAAGAAATGATACAGTAACTCATATTATTGGCTATGCCTTGCAAAAGCTGGCACACACAAGTACAACAAGCGCGGGCCTGTTTGTAATTACTCTCACAATTCGCATATTTTCTAGACTCGAGCCTACAACCATATTAAGGAATTATTTCAACATTCCAGGACCCTCTGGTATATTGGCTTACAAGCGGTGAAAAATGTGATCTCCAATTCCAAAACTCACCAGACTTCCCAATTACTCTCCCTATGCGCCACCCATGTAGAATTGACTCGTATTAACCATGTATTCGCCATTTATTGGCTTCATCCGAACTGGAGCAGTTCCCCGAGGTTCCTCGCCTTTGGACAGGCCATGCTCGGTGCTAGCCAATCGCGAGTTCGGGACATTTCAGCAAACCTCCACCACTGCACCCCACGCATCACCCCAAAGCACCGGATGGGCCCGGGCATGCCAATTGCATACACCAGACCCTGCAGCAGCTCTTAGCCGGGCTCCCAGGCCGGTCCTGGACCCATTCCAACCACCTCCCCAGAAGCATTCCGGGTCACGTGCCACTGGCAGGGTAACCCCCTCCCAACCAATAAAATCCTATAGTTCGCACTTGTACCGGACTCGTACCCCCAAGAATCGCGCGTTTTCATTGGTTGCTGCCCCAGTACTACACCCAGTGGCCAACGAAAATATAATATATATCCACCTCCAAATTTTTTCAATCTTTTCTTCTTAACAAGAGTGTTTGACCAAAGTTGTTAACGATGGTTCTCCCTAGATTGTTTCACAATGCTTCACGCAGTGCCTTCACTGCTGCCAAGCGTAACTTCATGTTCAACAGGGGTTTAGCTTCTGCTGCTCCTGCCGCCGGTAAGGTTAGGTAAGTACCCAAAGAATATTGAAACAGTTCCCGAAGAAGCCTGGGTTCGGAATTGGCCTGGCACAATGCCAGGCCATTGGCAAGACTCCCCACAGCACCAATTGGTGGTAACTGCAGGCCTGGTGTCGGACAGGTGGATCGATGGGGCCCTGAAGGTGGATTATGGAGGTGGTTCATGGTAGATCAGAACGTCGAAAGGCGCCCGACGCCAACACATCCATCCAATCCTACTGCATCTTCCAATTGTCCATCAAACACCGAATCCACCTTTACCCCCGCACAATCCCCTGTGGTTGCTTGCCTCGTGGTGCCGCCAGAAATTCCATCCTCGTCCAATCAAATTTTTCATTTTTCGGTCCGCTCACACTTCTTCGATCTCGTCCTTTACAATATACTAACATAGACAGAGCTGTCATTGGTGCCGTTGTCGATGTCCAATTCGAGGAAGGTAACGTTCCATCCATTTTGAACGCTTTGACCTTGAAGAACGGTGACCACGACTTGGTCTTGGAAGTCGCCCAGCACTTGGGTGAGAACACCGTCAGAGCTATTGCCATGGACGGTACTGAGGGTTTGGTTAGAGGTACCGCTGTCAACGACACCGGTGCTCCTATCTCCGTCCCAGTCGGTCGTGGTACCTTGGGTCGTATCATTAACGTCGTTGGTGAGCCAATTGACGAGAGAGGCCCAATTGAGTGCAAGCAAAGAAACCCAATTCACGCCGACCCACCTTCGTTCGTTGAGCAATCCACCTCCGCTGAAGTCTTGGAGACTGGTATCAAGGTCGTCGACTTGTTGGCCCCTTACGCCAGAGGTGGTAAGATTGGTTTGTTCGGTGGTGCCGGTGTCGGTAAGACCGTTTTCATCCAAGAGTTGATTAACAACATTGCCAAGGCTCACGGTGGTTTCTCTGTCTTCACCGGTGTCGGTGAGAGAACCAGAGAAGGTAACGATTTGTACCGTGAAATGAAGGAGACTGGTGTCATCAACTTGGAGGGTGACTCCAAGGTCGCCTTGGTCTTCGGTCAAATGAACGAGCCACCAGGTGCTAGAGCCAGAGTTGCCTTGACCGGTTTGACCATCGCTGAATACTTCAGAGATGAGGAAGGTCAAGATGTGTTGTTGTTCGTCGACAACATTTTCAGATTCACCCAAGCTGGTTCTGAAGTGTCCGCTTTGTTGGGTCGTATTCCATCCGCTGTCGGTTACCAACCTACCTTGGCCACCGATATGGGTCTCTTGCAAGAAAGAATTACCACCACCAAGAAGGGTTCCGTCACCTCCGTCCAGGCCGTTTACGTGCCAGCCGATGATTTGACTGATCCTGCTCCAGCCACCACCTTCGCTCACTTGGATGCTACCACTGTGTTGTCCAGAGGTATCTCTGAGTTGGGTATCTACCCAGCTGTCGACCCATTGGACTCCAAGTCCAGATTGTTGGATGTCGCTGTCGTTGGTAAGGAGCACTACCACGTTGCCACCAGTGTCCAAGAAACCTTGCAAGCCTACAAGTCCTTGCAAGATATCATTGCCATTTTGGGTATGGATGAATTGTCCGAGGCCGACAAGTTGACTGTCGAGAGAGCTCGTAAGATCCAAAGATTCTTGTCTCAACCATTTGCCGTCGCTGAAGTTTTCACTGGTATCGAGGGTAAGTTGGTCAGATTGGAGGAAACCATCAAGTCTTTCGGTGCTGTTCTTGACGGTAAGTACGACCACCTCCCAGAAAACGCTTTCTACATGGTCGGTGGTATCGAAGATGTTGTCGCCAAGGCTGAAAAATTGGCTGCTGAAGCTAAGTAAGTAGCATAGTGCTGAATATAGTCGTCATAAAACGTTAGAATGTCGAGTTGTAGATTTGCGGAGGCTTACGGCCACGTCTTGGAAAGGCATGGAATGTTACAATTTGGACCCGAAGGTGATTAGGAGGAAAGATAGGTATAGATAATAATGTGGAGAAAGTATATTCCAATTTGGCGACTTGTGACAGCCACAGCACATGGAATTCGCTTTTATTCGCCCTTGCGTCAAAAGTGTAACCTAAAATTTCTATCTAGGAACGAAATCATCAGGTTTTCTGCTTCAGTTCGGCCGACTGAGAGAAGCCAATTCATCAAACGAGAGACCTAAGCACATTAGGAAGACCCATTAATCCAATTGTTCTCAAGTCAAACCGCGATAGCGCTATGGAAAACCTACTGGTGCATGCCATTCGTGTCTTGAGCTTAATTTATGCCTCTGTCAATTTTTGCGCTCCTGTCAAATGGAGTGTGTGAATCTTATCTCCCACAAAAATATGCGTAGAACAGAGCCAGGGTTTATGTGGCTTTTGCATTGGTCTTGCCACCAGGAAGCCGTGTATTGCAAGCAAAACAAACCCCTCAATAGTGACAGTGTGTCAAGCTGTGTGTCATTTATAGTACCGTCACAATATGGTTCTACTATAAATACCCGGTGGTGGCACCTTGTTGCAAAATACAACCATGTTCTCTTTAGTAGAAGTAGGTATCCAAAATATCTCAAAGTCACCACAATTACATACTAACACCAGACATTTTCGTTTCTTGATAACCCTCAAATCAATTGGAAGAATGTCCTCTTGGGCATGACTATTGGAAAGTTCTCCTTCGAGCGCTACCTCCAATACCGTCAGTACCAAGTGTTGAAGAGAAAGAGCCCACCCGCATCATTGAAAGCCGAAATTGAACAGAAAAAGTTCGATAAGTCACAAGAGTACTCTCGTGCCAAGTCCAGATTCTCATTCGTATCCCAGGTCTTCAATTTGTTCCAAACTGTCGCCACCATCAAATTCGACTTGTATCCTAAGCTTTGGTCTGTTACAGGAAATCTTGTGCAAAAATCTGCTCCTTTCCTTCCAGCTTTTGCTGGAGGAATCATCACTCAGTCCTTATATTTCTTTGCTATACAAACTCTTATTGAAACTGTTCTCGAAATACCATTCACGTTTTACTCCAATTTTGTCCTAGAAGAAGAGTTTGGATTCAACAAAACCACCTTCGGACTTTGGCTCAGTGATACCTTCAAGGTTTTTAGTTTGAGAATTGTTTTCAATTCTATCTTTTGGGCTGGCGTGTTGAAGATTTTTGAGCAAACTGGCGATGCAATGATTGCTTACATTTTAGGCTTCATGTTTGTTTTCCAGATTTTGATTTTGACAATCATCCCTATGTATGTCATGCCATGGTTTAACAAGTTCGATTCATTGGAAGATGGCGAATTGAAGATCGCTATTGAAGAGCTTGCTGCAAGCGAAAAATTCCCCTTGAACAAATTATACGTTATTGACGGTTCGAAGAGATCGTCACATTCTAATGCCTACTTCACCGGTTTACCATGGAGCAAGAAGATCGTATTGTATGATACTTTGATCAAACATTCTACCACTGAAGAAATAGTTGCTATTGTGGCCCACGAACTCGGTCACTGGAAGTTATCTCATTTGACCAAGAATTTAGTTGCGAGTGAAGTTTATATCTTCATTACGTTTTCTTTGTCCTCTGGTTTCATCCACAACAGGTCGCTCTTCAATTCATTTGGTTTTGGAGATGTGTACCCAGCTTACATTGGCCTTTTATTGTACTCTGATATAATTGCTCCACTTTCCCTGGCACTTCAATTTGGATCAAATCTTTTGTCCAGAAAATTCGAATATGAAGCCGATTCCTTTGCAAGAGACAGAGGGTTTGCTGAGCCAATGGCCACCGGATTGATCAAGTTGTTGAGTGAAAACTTGTCCGCAATGGACGGTGACCCCTGGTTCACAGCGTACCACCACTCTCATCCACTCTTGCATGAAAGATTAGACGCAATTGGATACATTTCGAAAGAAAAGGTTGGCAACATCAAGCCATTGAAACATGATTAGTTATTAGATCTTGGAATAAGTAAACATATTAAGTATGCATAAACTTCGATTTTGAATGTAGATCAGTTAGTGCAAGTGAATGTTTGGAAGTAGATTAATTAAATTCAAGTTTGATCTTATCTATTCAATGCACTTAGTATGTGTACCATCCCAATTGGTCCAAATATCATTTTTCAACAAAAGCGTCCAATTTCCTCAGAATACTATTTTAATTAGTGGCAGTGCCAGTCAGTCTTATGAAAGTGTGTTTTTATCAAGCATGGGCGAATGTTCCGAGCCAAACTGGAACTCTATCATATGCGAGCGTGCTTGTATCTCGAGTTCAACTCATCATATGCCTGTCTCATTTGAACATACCCCAAGTGTATTTTTCCAATTAAGTGATCGGCCAATCTGCGATCACTATCCAATCTTGACAAGTACGCACCGCAGCCCTCACATACCTGAAGTTTCTGTTGTGACACCTGACCAACGTTTTCAGCAATGTTTCGAGCGGTGTCGGCCAATTTCTCTCTTTTCTCGCAGAGTTCCTTTAATCGTACTGTTTCAAACGTGGCCTTCAATGTTTGGTCTTGTTCGACGAGATATTTAATTTCCTGAGTCATGAGTCCGATCTTGGTGTCCAAATCGTCGAGTTCCTTGGTGACAGCAGCAATTTTTTCCTGTTCTTCTGGCGTCCGCTCCAATCTTTTCTGAGCAAACTCTATGGTCCGGTCCAATTCGTTGATGTATTTCTGAAGATTGAGGAAGTAGGAGTATTCAATGTCAGGGAACTTTTCACCCTTCTTTATTCTGTACTCGTACTCCATCTTGTGCTTTTCCAAGTGCAATGACGGACACTTGCCCAAATCCTGCTTAGTACCTGCTAAAAGATCGTGGGGGCAAGATCCCACAAGGAAGCTTCGACACACTCTGTGGCTGGTGATTTCCACTTCTCGGCCGCGCTGGGCAGGTGAAATGAGCGCCTCTTTGCCCATGAGCTGCTCCAAGAGCTTGCGCTGCTCTTCTGCCATGTTCTCGATGAAGCAGAGCTGTGGTTCTGTACAGTTGCAGTGTAGGTTTAGTAGAGTCGTGGAGATGAGCCGGTGTGCACGTGACACATATCTAAGGTGAATCAAGAGGCAGGAAGGAAGAGTCTATAAAGGATACGACAAGGTGAGTAATTCTTGCCAACGTGGAACTGGCGACATTCCAAAGTCTACATAGTTCCCTAGACAACCACGGGCCAGTTCTGTACCTTGTCCCTATTAGTCCCATTCATACATTGCCCTCGTATTTTCGAGTTTTCCCATTTTCGATCACACCAAATTCTCATTTTCAGCGTCATTTCAACCTCAATATTTTGAGTCTCTTTGCATGCTCTGATCTCACTCAAATGACAATCTCCCTCAAATCACAGTTTCACTCACATGCCAATCTCTCTCAATATCTTTGCCACTCTCTTACCTATCTCTCTGTAAGCCGTAGCTTATTCGTCGGACCCAATCCTCCCTGTTACCGCAAAGCCCTGTTGAACCCATCAGCTGATCCCGCCTTGCCGTAGTGCCTTCCCCAGAAAAGCAGCTTATCGAGTTTCCCTATTGAGTAAGGGCCGATTGGGGCGGTTTGGGCAAGCCACATTGGCTACTTTTGGCCTCAACACATTTCCTCTTCTTTACCTGTTTCTCCACTTTCTCCTACTTTCCTCCTCCTACTTCTTCTCCTCCGTCACATCGGGCTCTCAACCGCCATTCCCTCTACTGCCATATTGCCAATCTCCACCGTTTCAGCTCATCAAGCGACCGTCCAACAATAGACTTCATCATCGCCAGCCGCACTGCACAATAAAACGAAATTGTTGATAAGATCTCATCACTTCCAGGCTTTGCTGCCCATCTCCGCCGTGCTCTATTCCCACCCACATCTCGCTTCTTTTCACCACGTCTGCTTCCATGGCCCGGTACCAGCTCATAGGCCGCAAAAAGGTTCCCAAAGAACGCCAGCCGCCCGCACTGTACCCCATAAACCACTTGTGTGGTCTTCCCCATGAGATCCTCCTCCAAATCTTCTCGTTGGTCGACAGAGGCGACTTGGCCCGCCTCTCCTTGACATGCCAGCGCTTCAAGGCCATCATCAACAAGACATACTTGTACCGCCATGTGTCGCTCTCCTCCAAGTCCATATGCAAGTTCGCCCTCTACAACCTCCGCACCTCGTCCAAGAGCCCTCTCTCCAAGTTCCGCTCCTCCGTCCCGCTGTCCAACATCAACTACATCACCGACCTTCGCCTCTGTCACCCCACAGCCAAGAGCTCGTCCGAGCAGGACATCAAAATCGGCGGCTCGTACGGCATCCTCAGCGACGCGGGCCGCGACAGGCAGATCGGCTACCAAGAGTACATGTCGGCCCTCAAGCTGCTTCTAGAAGATGCATATGGTCTCAAGAGAATCTCAGTCACTGAAATTTCACCCTCGTTTGAGTTTTCCAAGGACGTGGTTCCTGCTCCGTTCCTGAGGTCCCTATTGAAAAAGTTGACCCCATCACGTACCCTCCACTACTTGGAGCTAGCACCCCAGTCCGGGTGGAGTATCACCTTCAAATGGGCCCATCTATCGCTCTTCTTCTCCTACTTTGACCAAGTGGATGAGCTTTGCTTGAAAAATTTCATTCTCGACGACGTCAAATTGGCCAGCATTCCCCAATCCAACCTTTACATCCAAAAACTTACCTGCGACGCCTGTACGTACGTGGACTCTTTCAGAAAAATCAACCAGTCCAAGAAGCCCTCTCTGTTGTTTGCCGGCACCACAACTTTGCAGCTCTTGAACATCACCCAAGGTTCCGCCCTTTCCATGATCGATTTCGTCAAGCAGAATGGAAAGCTCAGCACATTAATTTTGGACATCAAATCCCCAGTTTTCTATCAACAGGTTGACGGAAAGCAAGAGTTTCAATTTGGAAAGTTTAACCCATTTTTCAAATTGTTGTGTTCTAGAACTGGAGGATACTCTACCATCAAAAAGCTAGAATTGATCAATTTCGACCTCTTTGAAAGTATCTCCGAGAAGTCAATGAGCGACGTGGATTCCTGGGTGGGTCCTTCGACAGATACTTTTGAATGTTTCTTGTCCTATTTTAGCATTATCGAAGAATTTGTGATAGTGCTAACCAAATCACCAAATATCTACATTGACAGGAAGTGGGAGCAGGATGTGACAAGATTCACCGCAGAAACCTGGGAAAAGTTGTTGGATCCATTGTTTTCTACGGACAAATTATGTGATGTATATATTAAAGATTCACACCAGCGAATTTTGTTTAACCAAGCTTCCTAAAGATGCAGTTTCAAATACCTCCCATAATAAGGAAAGGAGAAATCAAAAATATAGCGAGACTAATCGAAATGATTGAACCAGCTACATGTTAGTATTCCAAAAGGTCCTGAACTAGAATTACCTACCATCTATAAGTGTAACATGTTTTGAAAGGATTTGTACATGTTTTTGAAAAATGACGATACCTTTGAAAGGATGCTTGTGGTGGAGGTATTTTCCTCGTTATCGGTGTCAGATGTTTCTAAATCATCCGAGCAATCCGTATCATACGTACAGTTTTGAAAGCGGGGTGATTTGTTCATCTCTTTTCCTGAAAGCACATCAAGTACCAATTCCACACCTTGCGGCAACTTGTACACTGAACCACCCAAATCAAATACCCTAAAATCCGATTTAAGGTCTTCGGGTTCCAAGGGTATATATTTACCTTTATTCACCACAACTCCTTGGTCGATCAAAATTTTGGAAACACATAGAGGGAGGTTCCTGGATATCACCAAGTTATTATAAGTTGGCAAGCAATACGGAAGTGTACCTCTATGGAACTTGGATGGGCGTTTGGCTTCTTTAGCGTATTTTTTCAAGGATTTTACAGTATTTGAATAATCAATTTCAGCCAAGATGTCAAACTGAGTTTTCAAGTGGACAAAGTCCTCCAATAATTTAATATCACCAGATGGTAGGATTTTGACAAGCCCGTATTTGTTCGGTTCTTGGGAATATTCATAAACCAACCCACCAGAAAATACATCAATCATATCTGTTGAATAGATAGACCTCACTTCATCAAAGATTCTGGGAGTAACTTCATTGCACCCGTATCTGAAAGTTAGTACATGTTAGAAACTGACTCTTTCCATAGGTATATACATACTCTGAAAAAAAAACTGGTCTTGAAAAATCGTTGTAGTCATCTACCAAGATATTATAACCACTTGTATAGAATGTTTGTTCTCCACACCATTGGTAGGAGTTGACTCCGTAAAAATCAACAGTGTCAAGGATTGACTCCTCGATACAAGTAAGATAATTTGCTAAAGAAGTACGAAAACGTAAATCGTCAGCAGCAGAGTAACCCACAGGAATGCTTCTCTTGGAATGCTTTGCAATATACATCTTGATATCACGTATTACTGCCTTGAGGTAAACGGGGGAGTTCCGTGCAGAAACACCGTCATTGACAACTTCGTTGCCAGCGAAGAATCCGAGAGTGTTATTGTAGTGAGAGAATTGTTCGACAACTCTGAAAGCATGCTCCATGTACTGGTCATTGTACGTTGACCACGGCTCGTATCTATTTAGATGCTGTCCTGGTAAAGGGGAATTAACATCCAAAATAAGATAAATACCAGCTGTAGCAAGCAATGTCATGCAGCTATCATGATTCAAGTCTGGATTAATTGAGTAGACTCGAATTGCCTGTAGTTAGCAATGGGAAGTATCCTTTGATGAAAAGTTCAACTTACGTTAATACCAAGATTTTGGAATAAAATGATATCTCTAGCACATAATCTAGGATCAGAGAGTGGATCTTGGTCAAGTGACACTCCGGAGGATCCACCTGGCTGGTAGTCTATACCTTTAATATAAAACTGTCATTAGTATGGAATGCGAGTGGACCCGAATACTTACTGGCTTGTTGGTGAGAGAATTAACAAAGTGTCGTCCTTGAACTGAAATTGGAGGCACTATGGCAACCACCATTCCAACAAAAATCAGGATAGCTGTCCACTTCATTGCTAGTATTCTACTTGGAATTGTGATTGCAAAAAATGGGTGCAACTGGCGAGGGACACAAACAGAAGGGTGGAATTGGGAAAATAAGTGTGTAAAAATTAACATAAGGGGAGCTAGTGTATTTTGGACATGTGTTCAACAAGCACTGTATCAGCGTATCCATGATAAGTGTATCGTGGTATCGTAATTTTAGGTGACTGTGATGTGCAAATTTCTCAACTAAAAGGTAGACACCAAATCTGAATGAAGCACGGAGGAAGTGCCTGAGAAGTGTAACGCTTAGTAGGAATAGTCATGTGGCTGTAACACTTATTCTGGAGCTGTATCCAATAAGATTGACGAAGCCAGAAACCATTGAATCTAAAAATAGTCTCCACCAAAGAACACAGCTAGTGCCTACTTTTACATAATTGATATTGAGAGTGTATTCGGGATACATTTGCCATCAATACTAGAGTCCTTTTTTACGAAAGTTACTTCATGTGTCACTCCATTCAACTATTACTAGGATACGAACTCGTATTCAACCACACATGATTACACCAAATAGCTTCAATTCCACTCCAACCCGACTACCTCACCAAAACTCCCATTGGACCCTTTCCCCAACTACTCATTTAACCTTTTTCATCTATATAATCCGATTCTGGAAGTAAGAGCACAAGACTAACACATTTTGTAGTACATGTGGAATTGCTCAGATCGCGGTATATTAAAACCACGTCAAAATCGCAACAGAAGCAAGCTAAAATCGAACCAAATTGAACTAAAAGCAAGGTTCACATCACCTCACCAATTCGGCTCCCCCCATTACCCATATCTCCTTTCCATTTCCTAACCTGCTCTACCCAGCTCTTCCCGAACCACCCAAATCAGGCCTCTTATTGACTGACTTATTTACATGTACCGCGCCTCTTATCTTCTCATACATTGTTAATTTACAGCTTACGTGATTACAGATTCACAGCCCGTCTTGTTGCAGGTTATGGTGAGACTTCCGCCTACGGTTTATTAACAACTCACTCTTCTCCCACCAAATCCACAACGCCTAGCTCCAACCATGGTAAATCGCCATGCATATGAGTTGTTGGACTCCCGAGATTCCGAGATTCCTTCACATCCCCCGAACTACGAGGATTTGGAGGCAAACCTGCCTTCACTGGCAGTTCAGGGCCTGAGCCAACAGCCGTCATCCCACAACCACCAGCTCAACTCTGACGACGACGATGACGACCGTTTTGACATAAACCACAACCCCAACCGCGTGAACTTCGAGCAGTTCGAAATCGAGGACGGGTTCGAGGATACGCCCCAGGATGGCTTCCTCAAACGTGCCTCGTTTTTGACCAAGAGGTTTGCCACCAAGTTCAACCACAACTTCATAGACCCCTTCAATCAGATGGTGGATCCCATGTACGAGGCGTACAAGCACTTCAGCATGATCTACGAGCAGGCCATTTTGAAGCTCGGAAACCCCTTGGTGGTCAAGCGGTTGTTCTACGTCTTTTTCATCACCATAGTCGTATTCTTCGTTACCCGTACTGAACTGAACGAAGGAATCAATGGTACCAGCGGAGGAAGTTTTGGATCAGGCAAGTTCTACGATCTTGACAAATTGAGCGAATCTATCCGGGGCTACATCGATCCCAAGCAGATGCTCGAAAACTTGGAGTACTTCTCCCGAATGCCCCATATCACCGGGTCCAGGGGCGATTTGGCCCTAGCAAGATATGTTCAGAAGTACATGGAAAACAACGGAATCAAGACGGTAGACTTCAACGTTGCCCAAAGTTACGTCAATTACCCGAACACGGACGACAATCGCACTTACCTCAAATTTTCAGATGAATCATACTCTGCCACCCTTTACGAGGGCTCCAATAATAATATCCCCTTCCGTGCATTTACTCCAAATGCCCTTAACACCAACTACGAAATAGATAACTACTACGTCTATGCCAACTATGGTTCCCCGTCCGATATTCAACGCTTGAAAGACAATGACGTTAACATCGAGAACTGCATTCTTCTAGTCAAATACGGCGGTGAAACTATCCCTGAGTCGAGCAAGTTGCATTTGGCCCATGAAAATGGTGCAAAGGCAATAGTGTACATTACTTCAAAGTACGAGATAGATTCACAGGTTCACGATGACGTGATTGAAAAATTGAACGTTGGCCTTACAAGAATTAGTCCTGGTGACATTTTAACTCCTGGATGGTCATCTGAAGATGGATATGTTGCCAGACTTCCATGGTTTAAGTCTGAAACTACTCCAAAATTACCATCGCTCGCTATTTCGGCGAAGGATGGAGACAAATTCCTTTCTGAGCTTAAGGAAGGTGTAAAATTTGAGGATGGATTTTCATCTGGTAAGGGCAATTCTGGTGTTAAGATTAAAATGAAAGTCTCAAATGATGAAAAAAGAATTCATCAATTATGGAACGTTGTTGGTTCCATAAGGGGTAGAGAACAAGGTGGCATGGGTATGATTATTGGAGCAGCTAGAGACTCAAATTGTTACGGAACCATGGGTTCAGGAACTGGCTCGGTTATTTTGCTTGAAATGATAAAGGTTTTTACCTTGTTGCAACGCAAATACCAATGGTCTCCTTCTCGGTCAATTTACTTTGTGTCGTTTGATGCCACTGAATACAATTTAGCTGGTCTGACTGAGTGGATTGAAAACAGAAAAGATTTATTGAAGAGGGAAGGTTATGCTTATATCGACCTCAGTGATGCCGTGGCAGGTGATATACTCAGCATCAAAGCAAATCCCCTTTTACATGAAATTATCAAAGAATGTCTTAAGAAAGTGCAAACCAATGATAATTCTAACTTGTATGACTTATTCAAAAAATCCAATGACAACAAAGATGACATTTCAAACGAGTTAATTGAGCTGAAGAACTACCTTCCTTTTGTCAACTTAGTGAACATTCCTACGGCAGAAATCAAGTTCACTGGTGCAAAGTACCCAAAGAATTCTTGCTATGATGACTTTAACAATTTCAGACAAGGTAACATTGATCCTGTCATGGACAAGCATATTCAGTTAGTTGAGTTTTTGTCGTTGCTCACATTGCAGTTGTCGGATGCACCAATTATTCCATTCGATTTTATGAATTTGTCGGATAAATTGGGATTGTTTGAGAAAGATTTGGAGAATCAAGCTTCTGATTTGATGAATTCAAGATCTGAATCATACCAACTCAACTTTCAACCATTAATCCAGGCAATTGAACTGACCAGGGGTCCTTTCAATGAATTGCAAAATTGGGTCAATTCGTGGAAACAATTCATCATTCAATCATCGGAAATTGAGCCTTCCATCTATGCTATGAATAGATGGAAATGGCATGAGAATATGTTGAGATTCAATGAGGAGTTCATAGTGAAGGAGGTACAACCATCCAGATTAGGCTTCATGAACTCCTTGTTTGGAGTTCCCTTTTCTGCCCCAGAGATGGAAGACAGAAAATACCAGTGGAACTCTTTCCCAGCAATTAGAGATGATTTGATCAATGGGAATTATGAAAAGGCGCAAGAAGGAATCAATCTGTTGGCAGAACGAATCTCTCGTTCGTCAGCGCACTTTTTAGACTTCTAAAATGGTTATTTGGGGATTTTGCATACGTTTTATTCAATAAACGACAATCAGATTTGGTATCATATAGCCAAGAAGTAGTACCAAAGTGTAGAATAGCTTGGTGTGGAACTACATAGTGAGCTAAGTCACCGTAGTGAAGTTACTGAACAACCAAGATGGGCAATTCATCCAAGTCTTCCAAGGTTGATAACTAAATGGAATATAGCATCCATCCATATAATTAAGTTGTGTTGGCATAACCAAAATGATGAAAACTCCTAACAAGCAATACCTCCCGGTGGCCAAGCTGGCTAAGGCGCGAGACTGTAATGATTACTCAGAGTTATCTTGAGATCGGGTGTTCGACTCACCCCCGGGAGATTTCTTTTTGCGACTTTTTTTAAAGAATGTGATATATTGGTGATAAACTACAGCAAAGCATACTAGAGTGTTTCTTATTGCACATGTATTGTTCTTTATTTCCTATTTATGGCCCGTTTGCCAATCCTACCAAATCCTCTAAATAATAGTCTCTAGAATTTTTGTTGAGTTTTTGGACCGATTCATGGAGCCACACCAAATACTCTAAATTCTTCCCACTGGGGCCATGGCTGTTCTTGATGACAGAGGCCGTTTGCTCAATGTCTTCGGGCCCCACAAAGGAGCAGTTATCGATGGTTCCGATGTAGATGACCGATTCAATGAAATAGTCACCTGTTTTAGGGTCGTGAGGCATGTCTTTCAACTCCTGGTGATACGGTTCTTCCACATCGGTGATGTGGAAAAGAACCTGATGAGTGGAGTATCCGTCCTGTTCCCTGACATCAAGATAGTTCTTGACGTATTCGACGTCTTCTGGCGCAATGTAGTATGCCACTCCCCATACCTGTAGGTCGTCTTCAGTAAGCTCATTGACGCGAAGACTGATGTCTTTGATTGGTCCCACGTCACCACAGATGTCTGTTTCTGGGCGTTTTCCGTTCAATTCGTATACATGAAGAGTGTCGTGGAACCTGGAGTGTGATTTCAAGTCGTTAAGTGAAACAAGTGTGGCCACCCGACCGGGAGCCTGAGGAGTTCCTCTGTGATCCGAAGAGCTCTGCCAGAACCGTCTGATGAAGCCCTTGAGGTATCCACTGACCCTAAAGGCAAACCTTGGTGGTGGTTTGAAGATCAAGGAGCCATATCCAATGACCCACATTCCCTGGATAGTCATGGTGGAGGTGAAGAAGTTCAAGAACTGTGGCTGCTAACTGTAAGTTTAGGTTGAGACATTAGTCCAGGAACTTTGAGGTAGTCTATATATGGAGAAGCGCACTGCCTAAATGGCAAATCTTGTAGCAGCAAAGAGAAAGATGACGAACAATTAGGATCTGTACGATCTGGTAGATCTGCCAGGATATATAGATTATGGAAACGTTCTAGTTCCAGTAAATTGCGTGACCATGTTCGTGTTGGATGTGTAGCATCTATTATTAATTCTCACGTAGGATCTAACTAATTAAGCTGGATACTGCTCCAGATCGCAGTTCCATCATCTCATATATACTATAAATAACTAATTTGGAAGGCCATACGTACCGTTTCCTTGAATTTATCCTTCAAGTTCATCTTGCGGAGATTCAAGAACTTGCCTGCCGTCACCAAAGCCAAAAGCACAATGCCCAAGACGAGGGCATTGTCACTGAGAAAGTTCTTGGAAATGCGGTACAAATACAACACCTTCTTCTTGGTAGCCTCAAACAGATCGGCTTTGGCGATCGTAGCTCTGGGCCTGACCTCTTCGGTGGTGTATTGCTTTTGGATCTCCTTGATGGACTTGTAGTTGAGATTCTGTTTCTTTTCCAATTCCGCTTGCTTCTGCAACTCCTTCTGCTTCCTTTCCTTCTCCGACTTCTCCTTCTCCTTCAATCTCTTCTTCTCTTCCTTATCGCGGATCTTCTTAGCCTCTTTGATTTCCAGCAAACGGGCACGGTGCTTCTCCGACAGCTCAGAATAGATGGGATTCTCTGCAAGAATGGTCTCAGCCTTGTCAAACTGGCCGATTGTGGGTAAGTATTCAAACGTGTACAAATCTATCAACTTCCTGGCGTATTTGTCGTTGGCAGCATTGAGACTGAGCACCGAGTACAACGAGTCGAACTTGCTGGATACCCAGTTGTCTTTTTCGAGCAGAAGGACTTCCTTGTTGCTGATAATCAGCAAGTAATGGTTGTATAATATTTCCAGTGGAATGGAGTAGTCGTTTCCGTAGACCAGGATCATGCGCTGGATGACTTCTTCACCACGGATGGCCTGTGTAGCAGCGGCCCTGAGCTTGCTGTTGGTCTGTTCTTGGCTCAAGAACACACCTGCCTGGATTATATAGAGACTGACTATTTTGATGAAGAGCTTTTCACTTATTAAGCGGTTGTTCAAGTTATCTATGCTATCATGGTAGAGCTGACAAGTGAGGGCATTCGACTTGTCCAAGTTCTTGTTGACGAACAATTTGAGGGCCAAGTTGTAGTTGCTTTCTATAGTCTTGTCTGACTTGAAAGTCATCGACAGGGACATCGAGTCTTCCATGATGGTGGCGGTGATTATGTTGACGTTGGAAGTGAAATAAAGTGAAGATATAGACAGTGTGGGGTCGTAGTCCAACCTCGGTCGGCGCTTACGTAAGCAGGGTTTATGGCATGCCCAGTGATAACCACTACTGAGTACACATGCTGCTGTAGTCTACACTCACTGGCTGCATTCTATAGGACAGATCTCACAAGGAAGTTTCTCTAATGCATGATCTACGCTTAGTCTAAGCTTCTGCCTGTGCAGCTGTGGATTTATCTATTAATCAATTAGTGGTGGACGTGCAGCCCTGGTAATTATTCCTCTTCATCGCTGTCGTTACGACGAGAGTGGCCCAATGCAGCCAATCTTCTCCTCCGTTCAACCTCTGTCTCCTCAAAATCGAGATCCTCATCTTCTTCCGAATTCTGAGAGAGATCCTCGTCTTCCTCTTCTTCTTCTTCCAGGTATTCGGTGACCACCGATGGAGGTCTCACCACGATGTGGGGCGAAAGCGTATGATTGAGCGTGCCCTTGTTGTTCAAAATATCAGTAAGCTTGTTCTCTAGTTTATCAGCAATCTTAGGGATATCGAGAGGCGCACTGGTCTTGGTTTGGTGGTCAATGATAAATAAGTTTGGTTGAGTAGCGCTTGTGCCTTCCTCAATGCTGGACATGTTGGATGAAGGTGACTTGACTGCCGCAACTTCGGTCTCTGGTTCCTTCGGTTTGATACCAACCAAGGACAAGGCCTTTCCAACGATACTGGTCGATCTGGATCTGGACTTCGCAGTGCTATGCGAATTGACCTTGTATCTTCTAATAATTTCACCTTCTTCATCTTCAATGAGAATAAAGTTATCCACCTGATGGGCAAATACTTGACGACGAGTTGGATCACTCTTATTGTAAAATGCTTTTCTTGACTTGTTCTTTGGCAATCTTGCATGGACGTTAGTAGCTTCCTGTAGAGGCATACTAGAACCGGAGGACGCAGAAGCAGAAGTGTATTGCGAAAACTTCCGTTGTAAGGAGTTCATAGAATGAATGCTACGAGATTCTTCATCCTCGTGGTTGGCCAAATCTTCAATGACTTGATCAATGTCTCTATCATTCGAACCTCCAACTTTGATAGGCAAAGATTCCATAACTTCACCATCCTGATCTTCGATGATGAGCTTGTTACCTTCTTGAAATGCAGTGGTGGGGATGGGCTCGGAGTGACCTTTCTTCTCTGCCAATGATTCAGACCCTTCACTCGAGTTGTTGTGTTCTTTTCTTTCTGTAGCATCTGAACTATGCGAGCCTGGAACGTAATCACTCTTTTCATCTGGTAAAGTAGAGCTGTCATCACTACCCTTGGGCGAATCGTTAGTTTGGGCAGCTGGGTTTGAAGATGGTGTTCTGCCCAACTGCAAAAATTCAGTTTGTGGCCTATATCTGGGTTCTTCTTCACGTTCAAGATCACTAGGATTACCAATTGACAAAGTCTTCTTAAGAACTGCTCCTGGTCCGGCAGCTCTTCTCTTTTTCTTCTTGAGCTTCTTTCTCTTTGCACCACCCGCAGGTCTGACCTTAATACCACTAGTTTCAATAGTGTTGGAATGGGGCAATTTTGCAGATTCGTCAATTGAAGGGGCATGAGTGTCAACTCTTTGCAAAGAGAATGAGGTGGAAACCTTGTCCAACTTTTGCAATCTCGACATCCACGATGGGCCACCTTCTTGGGTATTTGTAGCAGTAAAGGACATGGTAATGGCCATTCTGTTGAGTCTTTTACCTAATGCAAGAACAGCCACCGACGAACCATGTACCACAATAGACGTAATGACCAAGAAACAGACTATTGGCCAAATGCCAGCTATAAGCCGGTAATGTGGGTTTGCTGGGTCTGGAAGCTTGTCAAGCGCAATTGGGCCACCGGAATAATGTTCCTCTAGATGTCTTCTGGCCAAAATCACACCGAAGATAGCACCCACACCAATAGGGCCAAAATGTCCACAGAAGATAGCTTCTCTCCAGGTCTTGACATCAGGTGTAAACGGTTTTAGAGCCAATACGGCAGGAAGTCTTCTCAAAAAGAGAACAACAATGGCCAAAACGATGAGTCGCCACACAGGCAATCCGATTGAGACATTGTTGAACTCGGGCCAAGGAACAATGGCACCGAAGTACACGAAGAATGCCAAGTTGAGAAGCAAGTCGATCACGGTCGAAACATGCGATTCTTCGGTTTTCTTAGCGAAATCACCATTCCATCCGAAGGCTGAACCGGCGGCGAAGGATGTTAACAAGTCGTCAACACCCAACATGGAACCGAGACCCGCTGAATTGAAGGCAATGAAGACAAAAATGGCCAAGAAGGACTCCCGGTCAATCAAGTTCTTTTTTTCAGCGAAAGCCACGGCCTTCCGGAGCACGAGGCCAATGACAATACCCAAAATGCAACCAAACCCACACTCCCACAACACGGTCTTCAAAATCCAGTCCTTGGCGACTTCACGGGCATTTCCTGGATGGAGTACCAAGTTGAGGGCCAAGTAGATGAACGGCACGGCCATGCCGTCGTTACTGCCCGATTCCGCAGAAAGCAAGTTTCTCAAGTGTCCCGGGACTCTCTCAGCAAACTTACCTTTACCCACGACGGCGGCGGCCAAGATCGGATCGGTAGCAGTGACACAAGCACTGACCAAGAGGGCCTCTGCGTAGTTGAAGTGGGGCATGAGGGCCCACATGAAAAGACCCACCACGAGCCAACCACACACCATGACGGGAAGCAAGAAAATGCCCACGGAGAGCCAGTGCTTCTTCATGTACTTCCGCGGCAATTCGACCGCCACGGCCACGATCTGGATGCACAACACTATCCGGCAGATTTCCAATGTGATGTACTCGGCGTCTCCCCATGAGAGTGGGTTAAACCAGTTCAAGCAGTGTGGTCCCAAAATGAGCCCAGCAATAGTAGCCACTGTTGCTTCACCGATGTAGAGCCGTTCCTTGACGAAAAGAGAGAGGAGGGAGAAGAAGGTACTGAAAATGCCCACACAAGCGTATGCTATGTGGGCCTTTTCCAACTGGTGGTTAGTAAAGTGAAATAACAGAAGCGGAGGCCAGGGGCATGGGCCTGTTGGTGGAGGAGGCCGAAACGGCGCCAAAGACACGGGAAAGACGGGCGTCGAAGGGGCCACGTGACACGAAGTCACCCTGGCGGCACAGAGCAAGCACTTACCAGTAACTGATCCCAAGCCATTAGAGGAGTCTTGTTGTTGCAGTGGTCATAAAGATTGCAATTACTTGCACTTGGACTTCTGTGCATACGAGTCCATTTCCTGCACACAAGCGCGAAGATCTGGGTGGGGACACTGGAATAGTGGACAACAAGGGGTGCCGCGGGCTCTAGGCGGAACCCGGACAATATGGCCCTTTCTGAAACGAAGGCCATCGCTGCCCTTGGAGCAACGTGTTCCTATTGGTGGATCGGGAGGGCAAGCTCTTGGCACCCGAGATGGCGGTGGCAGCAGTGCGTGTTGCATGTCGCGTGTCGCGCGACATGCGTCTGCAAGATAACGACTCGCAGCCCACAGTCCCAGTATTGCATTGCATGTAGCTGTGACTTGGACAGATAAGAGTGAAAGGGAGGTGGATTGGGGGTTACGTGAGGTGGAACTTGGAGGGACATAATGATGCGCTTGGAGGAGTCAGTAGAGAATGTAGTAACCAGGGTCGTAGTAGGCTGCGACGAGGACGGTGTCAAAATGTGTGACACCTAAAAAGGGCGAGGTAAGGGATACAGATCTGCAAAAAGGGCAAGCACAGGGAGGTATAATACAAGTAAATATACATCTGGAGAAAGATGGCAGTTACAGACGGTATTGGGTGCAGAGGGACTTTCAGATCCAGGGAGTTGTTGGATCGAGAGCGTTCTGGTGGGGAAAGTTGAATTTCTGAGTTCGATCGCCAGGTAGATCTCAGAAGTTGGTTCCAAGAGTAAAGAGAAGAAGGTCAGATCGAATCGTGTGATTTGGAAGGTTGGATCGAATTGTGTGATATGCAAAGGTAGTAGAAATGTGTGATATTCAAAGTTAGTAGAAATGTGATTGACATCGAAAGGTAGTGGAAATGTGATTGCAAGAATTAGGGGAGGAATGAGCACTGGCATTACAGCTTCTACATATGCTTTAATTTCTACAGACAGGATCCCTGCTTTAGCCATTTGACCTGAGACTCCCTTTGCACACAGAAACTACCTACCAGGATATTCCTACTGCTTTAAAGAAGTGATCCAACAAGCACTTACTAAGATTCGCTAGCCATTTCAGAGAATCTTTGTACGAATACTTCTGAGCACTGGCCAAAGGACTGGTGGACTTGGTGGAATCTCCGTTCTATGCCTAGATTTCAGCAGCCAAGTGCGCATTAATGCTAGCATTACCGAGAGAAATGGTGTAGCACCAATAGTGCGCATATCCACCACCATTCCAGCATTAGTTCGCATTTCTGGTACCAATGCTACGTGTAGTCTGTCCTTGTTGACGATCATGACAACTCTAGCCCAGCTTCCACTTCCCTAGTGCTCTAGCCACTCCGTTCCATCACCAATTTCTCGCTTCCTCGTGGTAGTCTCACTTCCATCTCGGCTCCCTCACTACTCACTTCTCGCTACGCGTCTCACTAATTTTCTTCCATTTCCTCACTAGCTAACTCCGCCATTCTCGCACTAGTGGTCTCCATCCTCCTCCTTGCACATGTCGGGGCTATTTGTGAGCCAGAACTCCCAGGACTCCGAGGAGGAGCCCGAAGTGGCCATTCCGAACCGCACCCTGGCGCGTAACCCCACATATTCCGTTCTGTTCTCCGCGTGTACGTCGCAAGTGGCTCACCTCTCCGAGGTGTTTGGTGCCATCACCACCCTCAACCACCAGGCGTTGATGATCATTAAGCCCACCGGAATCATCGTGTATTCCGAGTACAACCATGTGAGCAACGTCCAATTGAACATGGACCCGTCGTTGTTTTCTCAGTTCAACTTCCTTGTCCATGATGAGTCCGGTGCGGTGGTTCTGTCTCAGGACGAACATGCTCCCACAGAAATGAGACTAGGCATTGATGTGGCGTTGATAAGCGACGTGCTTGCTTCTGCTGCCACTTCATCCGTCTCTTCTCGTCCCAAAAACAACCAAAACAACCAGACAACCTCCCTGGCGGACCAAGTTACCTGCTATCTCACCTACCGTGGAGACGGAAGCCCGTTGATCATAGAGTTCGAGGACAATCTCATGAGCGAAAAGATCGAATTCCTCACGTTCTACACCGACTTCACGTATCCCTACGATGCTTTGGACACAGGCGAAGAAGATGAACATCTTATCATCGACCACAACGAGATCCAGTCCGAGCTAATTTTGAAAAGCGACGTTTTTGCTAATCTTCTCGCCGATCTCCAGCATATCAACACGGCCGAGCTCTACATATATCTCTCCAACGAGACCCGGAGTCTCGGTAATTACAAAAAACCCGCCAATGCCAAAATCAGATTTACCGATACCCAACTCAACTTCATTTCTCGAGGCCCCATTGGCCATCTGAAGCTCATCTACCCCAGTGAGCGTACGATACTCGAAAAACTAATACTCTACGGCAAGGATCCCTCAAAAAAATACAACATGATCCCGATAAATACCTCGATAGTTTCGTGCTATAATTTTTCCATTTTCATCAAATTGTTTCGTGCAGTGAAACTTTCATCCAAATGCAAGATATTGAAAGATCTCAATGGAGTTCTCTCCGTCCAATTACTCTGCAAAAACCATAATCTTCCTAGTTACGCTGGTTCGTTGATTACCTTTCATTTCCTCGAGGTTTCCAGTTACATGGAGGCAGAGTTCTCCAAGGATCAGGCAGCTACTGCCAAAACCATAAACAATATTTTTGATGATGAAAGTTATGACTACGTCAATGATTTAGCTGCTAAAGATAATGACATTGAGGCAGAATATCCCGACTTAGAAAAGGCAATGGACCAACAGCGCCCAACTCTCTCATATGCATCTTTCAAGCACCAACCTCAAGACAGCGGTCAACAAGAAATTGGCTCAGCAAATAAGAAAAGGAAACACAACGAGTCTAATTCCGGAGACCGTGGTGCAGCAGCAAAATCCAATCACGAAGTAGAGGTTCCTCTCTTTTTGTAAATAGAAAAACCCAATCGCCGCTATTTTCAAGGGTGCTACGATCAAGTATCAATGCTTAATTTAAACGTTATAGAAGAGAAATAAACAAAACGGTGTAACGGACCACCATTAGAATTAAATGGTTACTAGGAGTAACTCGGTGACTGAAAACTCAAACCACTTTTTAGAACAGTACATTGGATTTAAACACAAATGTAAGAGTCAATTCTGTTCTTTTGGTTCTGAGCAATGCATTCAGCGATCCAAGTAATGTTTCTGATTTCCTGCTCCTTGGATCTCAACCAAGCCCAAACAGTGGACAATGTGAATTGTTGAGTGAAGGCATTTTTACAGTACTTCATTTCCAACAAGTAGAACCAGTCTTCCAAATTCTTTCCTTCACCAGACTCGCTGAAAATCTCAGCGTATTCTCCAACAGTTCCAACAATAGTCTTCAAAGGCTCAACATCCTCTATTTGGGACAATTCGCCGTGGTAAGTAGGGTACAACTTACCGTAGCTTGGGAACAAGGCCAATTTGTCTTCAGGGGTCAATTCAGGGTTGCCCAAAGAATTGAGAGTGATATTTATCACTCTCTTATCAGCCTCAAAGTTCAACAATCTCAACATGATTTCGTGGTCGGGACCGGTGAATTCTTTGTCGATAAAGGCGATGAAGGCATCCAAGTAGTTTTTGTACAATTTGTTTCTGATGATTTCGATGTTCAAGTCGTCCAAGTCGTCGGGGGTCAAGCAGTCCTTGAAGAACAGGGCCAATGGGGTATCAATCAACACCGTGTTGTACAAACTCTCGATATCGGTAGCAATGGACAAGGTGGGCAAGGTGTCGAACATGCCCAATGGGTGACACTTGGCCAAAATCTCGTTGCGGTCTCTTTCATGCAAAGTACCTGTGATCATCAAAGACACATTATCGATCATGTAGCCGTAGCTTATGAAGTCCAAGAACTTGGTGAGGGTACCGGACGAGTTGGCCTTCAAGTATTGGAACTGTTGGTACAACTTCTTGGACAAGTTCTTTTGGATGATACTGGTGGAGAGAGGGCCCGAGTAGGAGCCCAAGAAGTTGCCGTAGTCGGTGGAGGAAAGCTGGAGCTTCAAGTCATCGAGAGTTTCACACTGGGTCAAGTTGACGTATTGTGGCGACCGCAAAAGACCACTCTTATAGCCTCTCACGACACCTTCAAGGTAGCCGTTGTTGACATTGAAGTACAATCCTTCCATATTGATTGGTGAAGTAGAAGATGAAAGTGATGGAGGTGATCAAGTTGTTAAATTGGCGGTGAAAGCGCTCGGGTCGTGCTCAGGCCAAGTGATAACAGTGGTGGGAATTGATAGTGGACACCGAAACGCCCAATTTGCTAGGAGGATTTTGTGAAAGAGGATCTTGAGAGTGAGTGCTTTTGAGTTTTGGACCATTCCACACTTATAGTTCCACCCCGTAGTTCTAATATGGAGATTCGAAAGTATTGATAGGTGGCTGTAGGAAGTGCGACATTCCTGCGACATCGGTTGCACCTATCCATAATGACTAGGTACAACAACCAGCAATTACCACTTCTACACATAATTTTCACCATATCATGGCAGTCAATCCTAAATCCACCAAATATATTAGTACATGTCCGTTTCTACTCAAAATATACTCGAAATTCACTTTTTCACTGTCCATTCCACACTCTTTCTACCACCACCTCCCATGTCGCACTCATAGTTAATGCAGAACGCGCCAGATCATACAACTATACTTCATGTCTGACATTCTCCTTGACACCTTGGTGTCCTCGTTGGACCCAGAGAGCCGCAAGTTTCTTGAAAAGGACAACCATCTCCGTCAGCAGAGTGAAAAGTTTCTTCTGGAACTTTTGATCAATGACGACTTGTTGTCTACTGAAATTTACACAACCACCACCACCAATGACACGCACACCAAAGACCACAAGCCCACGTTGATAGAGGTGATAGCGGAATTAGAGCTGAGACAGCGAGAAATAAGCATCGAATTGGCCAACATAACCAACGACAATAAGGATTTGATCATAGACATAAGTAGCGACTTGCAAGTGATCGACTCCACCATCAAGAACGACTACAAACAAGAGTTGGAAAGAATGCTCGACACTTTGGATAGCCAAGCATCCAGATTCGAAGTGTTCTCCAACGAAAAACTCGGCATTTCCATCAAATCCTCCAACACCATCTTGTCGAATATCGATAGTGCACTTGACTACCTCGAGTTACCAGCCTTGTGCAAGTTGTGCATAATGCAAGGAAATTATCTGGAGGCTATAGAAATATCCATCTTGGTCCAAGCATTGATCATCAGGTATCCCAAACTTGCCATTTTCCAAAAGATTCACAACCAGGTCGTCACTGAATTGAGATTAATGGTCAAGGGCTTGATAAAATTGCTCAACACGAATTTGAGACAAAACAGCATTCTCAAGATTTTCCAAATCTTGAACAAGCTCCACGGAGATCCAAATATTGGCTTATATGGCGCAACACAGGCCCATGATCAACAAGAATCTACGAACGATAAAGCTTCTAAGGACAAATTCTTAAAGATAATTTATTTACATGCGAGGTTTAAGTTTATTCTCAATGAATTATCAAATTTGAAGCCTTTGATCAAGTTCAATAAGCTCACTTATTTGAAAAGATACATTGAAATTTATCGTGAATTTATTTTCAATACATTATCGATATATTTCGCCATCTTTAGTCCAACCTCTGCAGCAAAACTTGACTCCGAAGAAGATAATTTGTTGGTGAATCAATTTATTCGAAACTTGGCCAACATCTTATCGGACGAGTTGAAACAGTATTTACCAGAAATCTTAGCACTTAATGAAGCAGAAGGGGAAGAAGAATTTGAGATACAATCAAGAAAGGACGGCTTAATTCTCCAAATAACATACCTTTGCAAATCCCTTTCGAAATACAATGTTGATTTTGAAACTGTGATGATTTCAAACTTGGGATTAGGTGAAGACTCGTTGATTTCTGAGGATGACTGGTTGAGGAACTTGGCAAAAGTTAAAAAGTTTAGACTGTAGAATATGCATTCTTTCCTTAAATTTAATATACACAAATTAGCCTTTTCAAGCTCCCAAGGAGTTCAAGCCAAACAAGAAACCCAATTCTCTTTGTCCCAAACTAGACACGGATTTCATTCCCTTCTCATCTAGGGCAGCGTTTACTAATTCTTTCTTAGAATCTTGTAATTCCATGATTCTACTTTCCACAGTGCCAGAAATCAATATTCTGTGGACAAAGACCTCTCTTTCCTGGCCGATACGATAAGCTCTATCCATAGCTTGTTCCTCAACAAATGGATTCCAAAAAGGATCCAATATAATAACGTGAGATGCACAAGTCAACGTCAAACCCGTATTACCTGCTTTCAAAGATAGAAGTAAAACTCTAGTATCGCTTTGATAGAAAGTTTTGATAGTATTATTCTTCTGCTCAACGCTCATTGAGCCGTCATATCTCAAAAAGCTAATATCTGCCGCATCAAATGCTAATTTGAGGATATCAAAAAGAGTGGTAAATTGGGAAAAGATAAGTATCTTTTCATCTGACAGCTTCGAAAGAATATTTTGGATGAGTTCTATTGTTTTATTAATCTTTGCAGAATGCTTGAACTCACCTTCTCTTTCAATCAACTCTGCAATGAGTTGATCGTTTTGTGGAGCTGATGTGGAGTAGTAACTTTTACAAAAATTCTTCAACTGACTGTAAGAATAGCCCTCATGATAAAACTTTTTAAATATCTCATATTCAATTAGATCCTCAGTCAGATTTTTCGCTTGACACTCAACGCAGGATGCGCCATTGCTACCTTCATCTTCAGTTGAATGATCCTCTAAGAAGGTTTCAACACAAGAAGTGCAAATCACATGCCCGCATTTCGACAAGATGGTTAATTCGTTCGATAATGTTAAGATATTATAGCAAAGAGGACAAGTTAACATCTCTTCTCTCTTCTTAAATGAGATCTCAGGTTCACTATACTCATCCTCTTCGATACTGACTCTGGATATAGCATCAAGAACACTAGTCCTTTGACCCCCTTCATCTTTAATCAGTTTGGTGTCTACTTTAATCACTTTAACCAGATCAGAATCGTCAGTGCTCTCAACTTCTTCATCCTTCTTGATAACTTCAGCATAATTCTTCTCGTCTAAACTTGATGAGCCGTCTAGAAGTTTCTTGTAAGTTAAATCTTCTGATCTGTTACCTATTGAATCTCTAAAACTTGCAGATAGTAAATTACTATCTCCATCTTCAGTTTTGAGATTGATTTTGCTTTCAGGTTGTTGTGTCAATTTGACAGAAGCAACAAATTCATGAACTTCTTCCCTTTGAACATTACTTTTTATCATATTGTTACTATCTGACTCCAGGATGCTGTTCTTCAGATCTTCACTTTGATCCAGATCATGGAACACCTTTTTTGATTCTCTATCTTCAAGAAGTGTCTCAATTTCAGGCTCTTCCTCTAGTTTTTCAATTTTGTTATTCTTGGATGAGTCCAATGATTTGACTCTAGAGACAACATGACTACTTAATTTCAGTACTTGATCACACATAGTTATCCAATCCTTCGTGTTTTTGGCACCTTCGCTATGAGTAAACCTAACTTTTCTTTCTCCAATCTCCACCAAGAACCAATGACAGCAAGCTTGTCTAAGTCTCAACAACAAAGTCAAAATTCCAGTAAAGTTATGCGAATTGTCGTTCAACATCTTCTTCGCTTTCTTCTGGATTCCGGACTCCAAATTTTTATAATAGTTCTTTTCATGGGAGGACATACTCACATAGTCTGAGAGAACGTGCTTCTCGGGTAATGTCAATATAGGTTTGCCATCGATAAGAGAATTTTTACATCTTCTCAAAAGTATTGCCTTGAGTAATGCTCTCAACTTGCGTAAACTGCTATCCTGATCATGGGAGTCGTAATTTCCTTGTGCTTTCAAAGGTACTGAAATATCCAGGCGGAATTTGTACTCATTGCTATATGGTCTGATTTTCAAGAACCTAATCAACGGATATAATTCGTCAACATTATTCTGCATTGGAGTACCAGTAAGACAAAGCCTGTATTCTGATTTCAAGTATGCAACAGACTTAGAAGTCAATGATGATTTGTTCTTGATATTCTGGGCTTCATCCAAAATAACACGATAAAAATGGGATTCGGAAGTAAAAAATGGAGATATGAATGATATTCCACCAGAATCAGATGGTGGCATAAATGAAGTACTTGGTGAAGACTTATTTATTTTATTTTCTGCGATAGCTTCCTTGAAATGACGTTTCCACTCTGATGCCAAGGTTGAAAATGAAACTAAGACAACATCGTATTTTTTGATCTTAGCGAACGTGGACAATGACTTCTTTTCTGTTTCATGATATATACCAATTTTTATACGGCAATTCCTTTTAAGTTTAGAATTAATCTCAGCAGCCCATTGTCTTAACAACGACACTGGTGCGACAATCAATGTCGTTTGTGCGTCTGATGGCTTAGGTCTACGCGCAACTATTAATGCAATTGCTTGAACAGTTTTTCCTAGACCCATATCATCAGCCAAGATACCCCCTTTTGAATTCGAATCTTCCATCCTCTTGAGCCATGTCAAGCCCATTCTTTGATGTTTCATTAAATTGATAGAGAGTTCATCAGGAGTTGGATCAACACCTTCTTCAAATTCTTCATCTGGACGAATATTGTTGAGCAAGTTCTGAAGGTCCGCAAGATCAGTATGGTGCTCGCTATATTCATCTTCGAGTGATTGGTATTCTGGGCGTGATTCCTGCCTAGAATATACAGGTGTGAAGCTTTCCTGGTAAACATTATGACCTGACCTTTGATTTTGCACTAATTGATCTCTGATTGCATTTATGTTCGAATGTATTCTTTTAGCTCTTAACTTGTTGCTATTCAAGGCTTCGTTTTTAAAATCAATTTGCCTCTTCCATTTGAAAAACTCAATTTCTTTCTCGTTCATTTGTTCATGGAGTGATGTTGCAAGCGACATGTCAGTACCTACCAACCGTGTATTCCTCAACTCGTTTATCGCACTTAGCACTTTTTTAAGTGAAATATTCATACCTGAAAGCTCTTGTTCTATTGCAGAATTAATAGAATTAATAGTATTCAATGCATTCATTTCCAGTTGGTACCTTTGAAGCAATTGATTTTGGGTTATTTCGGCCAAGTCATTTCGGTCCATGTGTACAACTGGTGCTGGATGATTAAAGATTGGAAGCGTTGTCTGAGACGCAGATGACACAAATGAAGTTGGCTTGAATGTAGTATGTGCTGATGCTTCTTTTTCGTCGATGACTTGGAGATCATCATCTTCCGAATCTTCAATAGGGTCTTCATCGACAGTTGAAGCAACCCCTTCCTCTGACAAATCTGTAACTCCAGTTACAGAAGCTAAAGCGGCGCCTTCGTGTTGTAATGATTGGGGGTTTGATTGAATCAGAGGTCTATATTCTGGTTCCACTTCAAATTCCCCCTCATGCCCCTGCTCCTGCTCCTGCTCTTCTTCCTGCTCTTCTGGTTTAGATTTCAACTCAGGTTCATTTCCAGTTATAGCGTTTTCAAATGGAGCCTTTGCCACTTCATCAACTCCTTCATCTGACAAGTCAATGATTTCCACGTCGTCTGGTACAGACCCGTGATTCCTGGGGGTGCTCCATTGGGACGAGACCCTAAAATTCTGTAACGAGTCTAGTCTGTTCCGCTTGGGAAAATTGGGATTCAGTTGGAAATTGCGCTGTATATCGAATTGCAATGGCGTCTGTGATGGAGAAAGGACCGAATCATTTCTATCCAGGTTAGTGACGTCGGTACTAGTATTGGAATTGGAATTGGAATTGTTGCCAAACAGCTTACCAGAGCCGTTAAGTTCTCTATCGTACTGGTTGTGGACAGGTTCGTTTATTGAGGAGGAGGATTTAATGGATGCTCTGCGTATCGGTTGCGATTGATTTGAAGTAGAGTGCTGTGCAATTCCAGGCCTCACTAGATCCGCATCATCATCCGATGATGATAGGTAAACTATTTCTACCCCCTGAGAAGAGGACATGCTGTTGTTCCACTAGTGTCAAGCAAGGGTGGAATGAATATAACTATTGTGTCACGTGCTCGACATCAATACCTCTTTACAGTTTAGTAAATCGTTCCTGATAAGAAAGGTGCTACAATATTAACATAAGCAAACGTAGCCTGGAAGTATGTGCAATACTTGTCGTGCAAACTTATAGATTGATATTAGGTATATGATATGATATATTTGGGTATACACAAGTGTATATGCTTGATATTGACCCATGTGGTTCGATAAATCAATCAACTGAAATTTCAACGTACAATTCATTGACAACAAAGTCTTATTTTGAATATTAATACGCATTTTCCCTTTGCTATTCCTTTGAGAGAACTAAAATCTTAAACGAATTCTTTTGATTTGAGAGAATCAAAGCAATTAAACAAAACTTTTAAGAATTATTATGCATTACTATTTCCGACATAGTTCAGTCAATTTCTCAGCATTGAGATATGATGTGATGACAGCCTAAGAAAAGGTCTTGAATTCTTTTAGCAAATAGTGCAGCTAATACAATTCTCAAATACCCAATAAAAGTTTGCCTCTTAGGACTTGAGCCAGAATAATATCCAGGAATTCCAACTCTTATCTTGGAATAGTGACTCGATTTTAACAGGAGAAATACATACAAATCATTCAAGTTGCTATTTTTGTGGATAATTGACCAGTTATACATGAGAAGTGAAAGGTTAGTTCTTTGCATTGTAGAATTCAATATCTTTGCGACTACCTACTAAAATTGCATAAATACTGTTGCCATGAGGTTGAAACATGCAACAGAAACTGATACACTTCTTATTAGGAAAGTAATCTTTTCTAAAATGGCGTTTCACTTTGGCAAATTTGTGGAAAAGGGCTCACGGCTATTTATTCAGTGGGCGTAAGTGCCCTCTGAACTTCTATATTAATGATTTGGTTTTCATTATGCCACAGTATTGTATTACAAGGGAGCAGTAAAATATAAGTAGACATCGCACTATTGACCATGTAAATTAATACATCAACTGACGCTACTTTGTTCTATAGCTCGTTGTATTAAAAGCCTATATCCCTGCTACGGTGCTCATAAATCCAGCGAATTAAATCGTAGCTCTTTCCTTTAAAGGTAGTCCCCACTTTCTTCCAAAATTTTGTCCAAACAGATTTCTAATTCCTGCTGCAATCTTTCGTTATCCTCGTCGAAAGCTAATCCCCTTTGGTAGTCAGCTCTGGCGTCCTCGTAGTTGCCCAAGAAGTAGTTGGCCACACCTCTTCTCAAGAAGTTTTCTGGAGTGCACATCATCATACCGATCAACATGTCTGCGTCATTGAAGGCCTTCAAGGGCTCGTTGGTCTTCAAGTAAGAGTCTGCACGGCTCATAAGGAACAAACTGAGCTCCTGCAATGTGCCTTGGAACGACTCGAACTTGTGTCTGCGAACGATCATGGCTATACCCACGGTCAACTGTTTCACGGCTTCATCGAATTTTTCGGCTTTAAATGCTTGGACTCCACCTTCGTACAATTTCTTGATCATTTTGGAGAATTCTTTGTTGAAATTTTCCACAGTGGCTTGAGGTGGAACGTCGGCTCCACATGCTATGTAGTCGGCAGTCAAGATGTTGAGCTGGTCAATTTCCAACTTGAGAGCTGGAAGCATCTCACCGAACTGCTGTGGAATCAGCAACTTTTTGGAATTGGTATCGTAGGTGATGGAGACGTTCATTGTGACAGTATTATGGTGATATTACTGTGGAAAGAATGAAGATCTATTATGGTTGAATGTCGGCCACGTAGTTGTACAAGTGTATTTTGTTCTTGATATGCGGGTGAAAAATCTTGTGTTAGTCAGAAGTTACATAATATAATGCTAAGCGCATGAGCCAGTTTCTCCAGCCAAAAGTCAGAAATAATTGTGTTATGGAGCTAGAAGAATTAGAAGCTTAGGATCGAAGGGTGACAAATATTTTGATTTCAAGTGTCTTGAAATGATCGAATTTTTGAAAGAGAAATCAGAGCATATTAGGAGCCCCCTTGAAACTAGAACTAACTCTCACAATAAATTTCAAGCAGTTACTTAAATCTCAAGCAGTTACATGAACCTCAAGCAGTTACATTAAAAATCCTTGTGTGCATCAATAATTGTTCCTTGAATCAGATCATATGCCAACCTACCTCCAACACTAGTCTAGTTATCGTATTTTGACCATACCAATCCAACTTTCTCCATATTGCATGAGATATTAATATGGAACGCGTTTCTGGGAATCTACAACTTTATAGACCTAGCGTAAAAAGGAGATTTCTGGCTCTATTCCTTCCTTTTCCGCAGTTTTTCCCTCGGACTCTACTTCTATCTGCTCTTTGGGTATGTCTGTTAATGTCGCGCTCCTAACGTTTTTCAAACGGTTATCCAATACCTTGTAAAAACTGTAGTATGTAGGTATTCAATTAGGACTCTGGATATCATCTGTATAGGGAAAAACACCTTTGTAAAAAGACGGATAATCCAAGTATTCTATGTTCATCGGCTACGGCCAACTTTGAGCCTTTCCTTTTAACCCCAACCCTAGTGGTCTTTATCTCTATCTTTTTCACAGAATCAGAGGTGCGTGAGTCATTGCACTAAATCTGGAACTTTCTTATCGCTACAACTTTCATCTCACTTGAACTCCAGTATCCAGCATGTTCGATATCAAGCAAGTCGTCAGACCTAATATCTTGACCCTAGAGCCATACAGATGCGCCAGAGATGACTATAGCTCGGGTATTCTTCTTGACGCCAATGAGAACACCCATGGACCCTCTTTGGCAGTCATTGGCACTGAGGAGAGCCTGTTGGACTTGAACCGGTACCCCGATCCCCACCAATTGGACTTGAAACAGCAGATAGTCGACTTCAGAAACGCACAGCCCAATGTCTACGCCAACGGTCTGCAATTGAAGCCTGAAAACTTGTGTCTTGGTGTGGGCTCTGACGAGAGCATTGACATGCTCTTGAGATGTGTGTGTACTCCAGGAAAGGAGAAGTTGTTGATCTGTCCTCCAACTTACGGCATGTACGGAATCTGTGCTACTGTCAACGAGGTGGAAATAGTTAAGGTGCCTCTTCTAGCTCCATCTTTCGAAATTGATGTGGAAGCAGTGAGCAAGACCGTTCAGTCCGATCCAAGCATCAAGTTGCTTTATCTTACTTCCCCAGGCAACCCTACAGGCAAATTATTGAATGTGGATGACGTTATCAAATTATTGCAAGTGGAATGGAATGGTTTGGTGGTGGTTGACGAGGCGTATGTGGATTTCACGTTCCAAGAATCAGACAAGACCAGCCCCTCGGTATGTACCTTGGTGAACCAGTACCCCAACTTGGTCGTTTTGCAAACGTTGTCGAAGTCTTTTGGTCTCGCCGGAATTCGTTTGGGAGTGACATTTTGTAGCCCGAAATTGAGCCACTATTTGAACGCCATGAAGTATCCCTACAATATTTCTGCTTTAACTTCCGCCGTGGCATTAAGAGCAACAAATCCCAAAGATGGCTTGAAGGTGATGTACAGCAATGTTGCCAAAATTATCGAGCAAAGAGAAATACTTCTCAATTCGCTTCAAAAATTAAAATATGTTGGTAAAAACTTGGGAGGATTGGATTCTAATTTCATCTTGGTCGAGATTTTGGACAAACAGGGTGTGCCCTCTAATGAAGTTGCTAAAAAACTCTACGAAACATTGGCCAACTCCAATCAAGTGGTAGTCAGATTCCGTGGAACTGAATTGAATTGCACTGGTGCATTAAGAATTTCAATTGGAACTGCAGAAGAAAATGCTACTTTGCTTGCCAAATTTGAGAAGGTATTGAACAGTATTAACGAGTAGATTGAGCCAAATATCCACCTTCCCTATTATATATTTGGTAGCTTAACTTCTGGACTGGCTAACAGAAGAAGTGATAGATATTTCGGATACTCTCCAAAAATAGACATTTATTTTACTTGATCTTAGGTCTGTCTGTTCCCTTGTGGATCGATTTGGATGGGCTAGTATTTCTCAATACCGACAGACAATTCTAAAACTAATACCTTGGTACTGAAGATGTTACTTCAGTATTTTTCAGCCCGAATAGTTTCAGTTCTGATAACTTTTGACTACGGAAACGCCATTTCAATCTATCTAGCACATCAAGACCAGAACTAGGCTGGTAGAGGACTTATCTGCAGACCCAGTTTTGGCTCGTTATGCAAATATATAATTGACTGGAGGACACAAATTTAACCAGACATTGCATTTATGGAACGAAATCAATTTGAAAATATGGGGAATCAATGTTTCAAATCAATGCCATAAAGGTACTTACCTTGCCATTATAAAAGTACACATCTGCTTGACGTGGTTCTACTTCCATAAACTAGTCTACTGATGGAGACAGTCACGTGATAATAAGTCACGTGACCAACATGTTTTCACCCCAAAATTTTCACACCTCAGTTGAATCGACATAAACATGGCTAAGTTGAACTTGGTGGGACTTGTGGTGTCCCAAGGAAAGATGGCCAAGACCGTCAAGGTCAGGGTCCAGGGAAAAGTCTACGACAAAAGAATCCACAAAGAAGTGATCAAAAGAAAGGACTACTTGGTCCACGATGAGGGTAACCTCTGCAAGGAAGGAGATGTGGTCAGAATCGAGTCCATACCCAGAATATCAACCAAGAAGACATTTGCCATAGCTGAGATCAAGGTCAACAAGGGTCAGCAGTTTGCTTTGTATGAAACCATGGCCAAGGACAGATTGAAGCAGGAAGAGACCGAGAAGTCTGAACTCTCCATCAAGCACAAGCAAGAGGTCGAGAACACCATTTCCAAGATCGAGGCGTTGAAGTCGTTGGAAAAGTTGGTGGGCAAGTTCCAAAAGGAGTCCAATGCAGAGGAGAAGGACAAGTTGGTGTCTGAAGTGAATCGCATCAAGGAAAAGTACGGAATCACTTCGTGGCCTTCCACCGAGCCTATTATTGACTTGGAGCTCAATGCTCACACTCAAGAGATCAATGAAATCGAAAGAAGAAGAGCCAACTTCAACGCCATCTACGAGAAGTACATGACCAAGGAGTACGAGGAGGAGAGAAACAGAATATTGAGCAAGTTGACCAAGACTCCGGTGGAAAACCTTGCCAAGAATACTACCAAGAATATCTTGAGAAAGTACGTTTTAGACGTCAGAAACGAGTGTCCTCTCTAGGATCTCCATGTACATAGTCCCAATAGAAGCATCGTTCAAAAGATATATTTAGTAGATGATGAAATATTTGGCTAATTTTCTTGCCGTTGAATAGCATACAGAGAATCTGTTCCAGTGTAATTGGACATACTACATAGAAAGGATTACATAACTAAGTTGTATGAGCGACTTCTCCGAGATAGAATCACAGGAGTAATTATTTTCGTTCATAGTTAGCGCAATAAGACGTATGCTCATAACATCTCTTTATGATTATTATTGCATTTTGATGAAACTATGTTATTGGCAAAATTCTGCTTGTTTGAACTCATTTATCATCTCATTCACACTTCATTCCATATACTTCTATCTTGTAGTACCAATATATGCCATTTTGCAAAGGTTGGATCTTCACAAAAATTTCCTCTCAAAACCTTTATACTAAATGCCTAAACCGAACGATTCAATAGCATCTGTTCTGGTCCAACGGAATTATTTCTGATATCCTTTCCTTTACCCCACATAGTCAGGCTAAATACGGTAACATAGAAGTTATGGTAACATAGATGATGGTAACTAGGCTTATCAGTGACCTGTGCACGACCTATTATTCATATCCATTATCGATAATTGTAACGGAAACTAATCACATTTCTTCTCTTTGAATACCAAAACGTTGTCCAAACCACGTTATATCTTACCAGTTTCACCATGCTGGAAGAGTTCGATCCTGTGGTCATAAAACCGGGCTCAATAAGACTCTCCCAGCTCAGATACTTCACATTTACCTTAGTCGGCATTGCCCTCTTGTGGCCATTTAACTGCTTTTTGTCTGCATCTGAATACTATGGCGAACGTTTCACCCATAGTCCGGCCATCGTGAAAGTCTATTCATCCACGATGATGTCGGTTTCGACCATCACATCCACGGTTTTCAACTATATCTTATCTCAAAAACAAACCAATGTGAACTACCACAGCAGACTCAACTGGGGCATGATAATAACCATAGTTGTCTTCGTTGTGATGGGACTCTCGTGTGTTTCAGATCTTTTTATTAAAATGCCAGATACTGTGTTCTTTACCTTGTTGATGTCTATGGTATTCGCGTCAGCTATTGCTACATGCTTGGCGCAAAATGGTGCTATGGCTATCGTCAATGTCTTGGGCAGTATATACGCCAATGCTGTTATGGTTGGACAGGCAGTTGCGGGTGTTTTGCCCTCTTGTGCTCTTATTATCTCGATCTTGCTTATTGGAGACGGCCAGAATAAAGAGGAAGTCCCTCAATACGTGGAGAAAAATATGGGTGTGTTTGTTTATTACATTACTGCCAGTCTCGTTTCATTCAGTGCCATTGGTTTAGTTCACTGGGTCAAGCGTTGTGCATCCAATAATTATCAATCGCTCAACCAAGATCCCAGCGTTGACATTGAGACGAGAATCCACGAAGAAGAAGAAATAATCTTCACGAAAAAGGAGCACGTATCCTTCTCTACATTGTGGAGTAAGCTCTACCTCATTGTGCTGGCGATTTTCTTCACTTTTAGCATTACTTTGGCATTTCCCGTATTTGCATCAAAAGTTCAAAGTGTCCGTGAACATCCCAACCGCTTCTTCAAGAAGAACATCTATATCCCCTCAGTGTACTTGATTTGGAATTTGGGAGATCTCTTGGGCCGTATTCTCTGCGGAGTGCCTCAGCTTCGCATGTTCATCAAGAGTCCTCGCACGCTTCTCACCTACTCCGTGGCCCGCTTGGTATTTATTGCCCTTTTCTTGACATGCAATGTCAACCCGGGCGTGACCAAACCCATGGTTAGTTCTGATATGTGGTACCTTCTTTTGCAGCTTCTCTTTGGAATTTCCAACGGCCAGTTGTGCACCTCTTGTTTCATGATAGTCGGTGACTATTGCGATAGCGACGAGGAGAAGGAGGCGGCAGGCGGCTTCACCACTGTGTTTCTCAGTGTGGGCTTGGCAGTGGGTAGCTTGCTAAGCTACCTTCTTGTTCTCTATATAGACTAGAAAATCGATTAGGCACGTGACACTGGTCAACTATTGTAAGAGGCGAAGCTACAAGATCACACTTTCACTGCCTTCAACAGCAACACTACAATGTCATTCTGGGACAATCACAAGGAATCCTTCAAGTCTGCAGGCAAGGCCACCGCCAGAGGCATTGGAAAAGGCGGTAAGGCCATTGGTGGTGCAACTGTCAAGACCTACAATAACCATAAGAACAAGCCTTCCAGTGGATCGTCCAAAGGAACGGAAGAAAGCGGATCTTCCGCGTCCTATCTGTCCACTCCACGGGCTCAGCTCAGTACTGAACAGATCAAGTCATTTCAGCCTCCTCCCAGAAGAAATGTCGATGCTGACGGTGTTCGGATTCCAGGCACTGAGCCGTATCAACCGGCAGCACCAGCTCCACAAATCCAGCCTTCATATTCACAGCAGGCTCCTCCTCCACAGACTCTGAACTCCTATGCTCAACAACCCCAAACCTATCCCCAAAATCCACCACAGCCAGTACAGCCAGGGTACCCGCAACAGCCACCACAACCAGGGTACCCGCAACAGCCACCACAACCAGGGTACCCTCAAGCTCTGCATGAATTCCAACAGGGCCAGGATGCAGGGGCTGCTTCTGGTGTAGATCAACCACCTCCGCCTTATGTGGATCCATCTGCTGCTCCTCCAGTACAGCCTAGACCAATTGCGGCCCCTCCATCTGGTGCACCTCAATTTCAACTCCCACCATTAAACCAGGGACAGCAGCAAACCCCCCAAAATCAAGTTCCACTGTATGGTGCGCAGAATCAGACCCCACTGTATGGTTCCCAAGGCGTTCAGCCTCCACAGGCAAATTATCAACCCCCACAGTCAAATTACCAACCTCCACAACCCACTTATCAACCTCCACAACCTGCAGCTCCTTCAGGCGTGCCTGCTCCATTACCATCAAGACCAGTTCCAGCCCCACCACCACGTGAGGCTACTACCAACCCCATCGTCGATCCAAAATCGTTCCCTCCTCCAGTCATCCATAAAGATAGAGGCAACTTGTCTGCTCCCACAGCGGCGCCTTCTACTCCAGATTCCACGGCTAGCAGTGAAGCTCCCCCAGGTCCTCCTAAACAAACTTACAGTTACGAAATAGACCGAAGCTTTGCTCCTCCACCAAAACCCTATCGTGGACCAGGTGAAATTCCTCCTGCTAAACCCAGTGGACCTTCTACCCCTACCAATACCGCGCCTCTTCCCAGCAGAGGTCCAGTTCCACCCACCCCGCCTCGCTCAGGATCGACTCCAGTCCTTCCACCACCAGCCCAATCTTCATCGCCTGGTCTCAACGCGTTTCCTCCACCACCAACTAGAAATACAGGAGTGACTCCGTCTGCCGAGAATCAATTGCCTTTGTTGACACCAGCTGCTGCAGTTGGCACAGCAGAAATAGTAAAGAAAAAGGCACCTCCTAAACCAATGAAGAAGAGTAGCACTGTTTCTGAGCTCAAGGAAATGTCGCCTCCTCCAGCATATTCTGATGTTGAAGCCCCCAAGCCTAATGCTCCCATTAATTTTGCTCAAGAAATTGCTTCCAGAAGAAACAATTCTGGGCCTTCAGCAAGTCCAATTCCAGCCACTGCAACACAAGAAAATATGCCACCTGCTATGCCCTCGCGTCCCCTGGCAGTTGAAAATCCACCTTTAATGCCTGCACGTCCAATTGAAGGTACTCCTCCTCCAAAGCCAACGAGACCTCTGGCTGCTAGTGTGGGCTCGTTTGGACAAAATAAACCTGCCAATGCAGAAAAGCCCAATAAACCAGAGAAGCCTATTAAGCCTTCACACAACGGAGGTGCTACTGCTTCAGAGCAGCCTGACGACTTCATGAATGAACTTCGTAAGAATTTGAAGAAAACCTCTATTTCTGGTCCTGGAGAAAAGCCCAGTGAAGTATCAGAAAAACTGGACGGTTTTCCGAAGAAGAAGGCACCGCCACCAAAACCTAAACCATTGGCTAAACCAAAGCCTGAAGTGGCGGCTAAAATTTCACCTCAACCACAAACAAGTACTATCCCAATTCCTCCACCTTCAAGATTGAAGTCTCCTCCAGCAAGTTCACTGACTCCTCCACCTCCTCCACCTACTAGAAACTATTCTAGAGCTGCTGCCCCTGATCCAAAAATTCTTAATCCACCCGAATTAGATTTGGAACTCCCTAGTGGCTGGTTTGCCGACTACTCTTCGACTCAAAGATTGCCGGCTGCCTTTATGGGACTTGCCATGAAATTCTCCTTCCAAAGTTCGATTGCAGGACCAGTTACCCGTAACCAAGCCAACTTTACATTTAGATTAAAGGATTTGGCTATAGTTGCTTATGCCTTTACCTGGATGAATAATGATATTGCAGGAGTAAAGGTCGAAATCCTGAAGTTCACACCTTCACCTATTTTAGCATCCATACCCTCAAAGCAAGATTTGATTTCAAGCCATCAAAAATTCGGTGAGTATGTGGCCTCTTGGTGTGAGCACAAACAAGGCCAAAAGGTTGACACTGGAGAGTGTTGGGATTTGGCCAGAGATGCTCTTCTCAAGGGTTGTGGGAAGCATGCATTTGTTTCTACCTACTACCATCATGGATTTCCTATTTTGTCTGTAACTGGCTCTGAAAATGGGGTAAAATTCAACCAGGAGCCTTTAGATGAAATCAGAAGAGGTGATATACTTCAATTCAAAACTTGTGCGTTTTACAACGCAGCGACGGGCAGAAGCCTGACTGCTGGAGACCCAGACCACACCTCCGTCGTTCTTGCCAATGAGGGAGGCAAGATTATTGTTGCCGAACAGAATGTAGGCGGTGTTAAAATAGTGGTCAAGGGTGAAGTGATACTCAAGGACTTGAAGTCTGGAACCTTAACTGTTTACAGACCCATGCCAAGCGAATGGGCTGGCGACTTTTAAGCTATTTATGAAATCAGCAGTATATATAGTTTTAGATCATTATAGCTCAGAACATCAATCTTGAGGTCATAAGATAGTTGAACGTCTAGATGCGATTTAATGGGTGTAGATATCATGATAGTGGAAGCTCTATCTTATTTATGAAACATTTCTACAAGTAATTATGGAATGGTTCTAGAATTTCATTGATTCTACCCACTTTTTTAGTGCTTACAGTGGAATAGAACCAGAAAATTCCCAATGCAATGGGGTTGTTTTGACGCCGTAGTGACTTTCTCGTTCTTGGTGATATTCAATAAGAGTTGATATTACAATTTTATTGAATCCATGATCATTTGTAGAGACATGGAAACCACAGTCAAGTAGTATCCATGTGGGAAGATCAACCAACACATAATACCCTTGAACGCCTTCTCCTCTGAAAATACTCTCTTCTTTCAACCACAGCTCATCCACCATAGTATAATGCTCATCGCACTCTGACTGAAATATTTAAATCTATTATATGAGATGTCAGTAGCACCAACGCTATCCACTCGTCAGGAGGAAGACGTATTCTCGTATGACAAGGTACAGGCAGAGGAGAAGAACCGTGACCATCTTAATTTGCCCAAGAACTACGACCATGAGCAGTTGGTGGACAGAATCAACGACTACTACAGTTTGCCTGAATTGATCGAATGCTTGAAGCAAGAGGTCGATGGAAAGAGAAAATACAACAAGATAACACTTCAGTTTCCAGATCAGTTGATTTGTGACTCTGCAACCATCGTTCATGAACTTCAACGGGAGTTGGGCATCAGTTTACAGCACGAAAACTCCGAAAGCTGCGGTTCTGGAAACGCTTGCGCTTCCACTGCCTGTGGTAGTGAAAACGGCGGTTCGTGCTGCAACAGCACTGCCCCAGCCTGTGAAACTTCAGCCAAGAGCTCGTCAAGTGTCAGCGGTGTGCAGCAGGTGTGGATTTTGGCAGACACTTCGTACTCTCCATGTTGTGTGGATGAAGTGGCAGCTGAACATGTGGGCAGCGAATTGGTGGTCCACTTTGGCGATGCCTGTTTGAACCCAGTCGATAAATTGCCTACTTTCTTCGTATTCGGAAAGCCCCAGCTTGATGTGGATAATTTGGTAGCCGAGTTCAAGAAGAGATATCCTATTGATGAAGGTAACAAAATAATGCTTATGGCCAACTCTCCCCAAACAAGATCATTACACGAAATTTATGAGAGGTTGAAACCCGAATATCCCAGCTTGGCATACGCCGATTTGTTCCTAGACCCAGGGTCGGATATTCAGGTAATCGGGTATCAGCCCACAAGACAATTAGGTCTTTCTCAAGCGTTGAACAGAGTCTTCACCGGTGTCGATTCGGACGATCTCGATTCCTCATTGATGGAGTTTGATTTATTTCACATTACGGAGCCTGAAAGTCCTCGTTTGCTACAACTCACCACAAGATTCAATTCTGTCACCATCTACAACCCTGTCGAGAAAAACATATCACAGGGACCATACCCTAACTTGATGCGCCGTTACCGTTACATGCAAAGTGCCCGTACGGCAGGAACTATCGGGTTGTTGGTCAACACCTTGTCTTTGGCCAATACCAAACAATTGATCAACAGCATCGGTAAGAAAATCAAGCACAGTGGTAAGAAGCATTACATCTTTGTGGTAGGAAAGCCCAACGTGGCCAAGCTTGCCAACTTCGAAAGTGTTGACTTGTGGTGTGTCTTGGGCTGTGATCACCAAGGTATTGTGTTGGACCAATATAATGAGTACTATAAGCCAATTGTCACACCTTACGAATTATTGTTGGCATTAAGTGACGATCTTACTTGGACAGGCAAATGGGAAACGGATTTCAATAAGTTGTTGAAGCAGATTGACGAAGAGAATTTAGATGAGGAGGAAGAAAGCGTGGAAGGTGAAGATGATGACGAAGACAAAGCCCCAGAATTCGATCCAGTCACAGGAAAGTACACCAGCACCTCCCGTCCCTTGAGGCAGTTGAATCACTTGCGTATTACGTCTGAGCCTGATGCTGAAGAAAGTAACGATGAAAATAGTTTGGTCAAAAAGTTTTCATCTGCAGTTGCCATCAAAAACACAGTATCTACGTCTGCCCTGTTCCTCCAAAATAGACAGTGGACAGGATTGGGTAGTGATTTTAAACAAGAAGATAGCGATGAAGAACGAGACGATTCTAAAGGCGCTTTGGTTGAGGACGGAAGAGCGGGAATCGCTAGGGGCTATGACTACGATAGAGAAGCCAATATGTAGTCTCATTAGAAAGAGAAGCTGCCTTAAAGGGCATGTATAATTCTAATTGCATGAAAATTAATTATTTTTATTTGGTATTAAGTAGCTGAAGAAAACTGAGGTAAAGGCTTTCTAGAAAAGAGACTGAAATAATATTAGGAAAATAATATTTCGCCAGCGAAACTGGTAATTCAGAACTATTCACACTTCAATACGAACTACATCACTGCAAAACAGTACTTTATTAATAGTAGTTGATACATGTTTTTGGTATGTTCTGGAATGGTATTTCAGGTAATTCACCTCCATAATGGACGCAAAAGAACACCTTGTTTCAAAAATACTGCTCGATTAATTTAAAGCAGCTTCTAGTATTAGATTATGCGTTCTCATTTTTCAAGCTTCTCAAGATCACCTGCAAAATAAAACGCCTGGAATTGAGAACAGCTTTACTTCACCACCTAGCACATAGAAGGCAAAGGTCAATATCCACCATAGACTGATTTCGGAATATCATTGAGTAGCTTTGGATACTGCAAGGACATGGATCCACTTTAGTTCAATTCTACCTTCCTCAATTCAACATAGACAATGGCCAGCATAGACAGCTTCATTTTCGGAATCGCCCACCATATCTGGTTCATAGTTTCAGTCATTGTCCTTTTGGTGTAAGTAGCACGTCTTTCTGCAAGGTACTAGATTTACTAACTTCAGACTTTACACTGGCAATTTAATCCTAGTGGTTGTTCTCTGCATCATCGCATCAACAATCGTGGCATATCATATCAATAGAAGATGGCAACTACCCCGAAGCTGGAGTCCTATAGGAGATAAAGACATTGCAGTCGTAACTGGAGGTGCCAGAGGCTTGGGGGAGCAGATCGTCCTGTTACTTCTACAGAAACAAGCTCAGGTGTATGTACTTGACGTGGTTTCTCCAAGTATTCAACATCCTAATGCAACCTACATCAACTGTGACTTGGGAAATGAAGACCAGGTCAAATCTACTATACATGGCTTGGTGGAGTCTCTAGCATCAGAAAACAAGAACATTTCAATATTGGTCAACAATGCAGGCATTCGCCATCACAAATCACTTTTGGACCTTCAAGGCGCAGAAGTCCATAAACTTTTTGACATTAATACACTTTCACAAATATGGTTGTTACAGGCGGTTATCAAGAATCATATTTTGCACATCCTTCCCTCCAATCCAATGGCAAAACTCTCTGTTGTATCAGTGTCTTCAATTCTTGGTGTATTGGCACCACGTAACCTCTCACTTTATTCGGCAACTAAAGCCGCCAACATTCTGATCTACGAGGCATTGACCAATGAATTGGCTCCATACGACGCAATTCGCGTGCTACAAGTTCTCCCTGGCCAAATGACAACGGCAATGTTTAGTGATGTTCCACCTCCAAGGCAATTTCTTGCACCTTTGGTCGACCACGTCCAATTGGCGCATCTGATAGTGGCCCGAATCAATTCTGGGGAGTCGGGTGTTATGTGTGAGCCGTTTTATTCGAATTTTCTTCCTATGATACGGGTTCTCCCCATGTCTGTCCAACGGCTTTGTCGCTGGTTCTCTCGCATGGACGAGGTGGTAAATAGCATTTCCTAATAAGCATAGCAGGTTCCGGACTTAGATACGCTTCTTTCCAGCCTTTTCGATCTCCACCTTCAACAACTTGGTAAATTCGTCACTGTTAAAGTAGCCTACCACATCAAAGAACTTGCGGAATTCGAGCGAAGCAGTAGCCGCATTCTTGGTATCGCCATTGACCACCACTCTGATCTTGTATTCTGGGTCGTACTTCTCGGTCCAACCTGCAATGGTAACCTTCTCGCCCTTGGCGGTGGTTCCGATGTATTTGATGTCCTTGTTGACTCTGGAAAGATACAACATCAAGCCGCTAATCAAGAAGTAAATGGTGACTGCCACGGCATTGACTACGTACAATTCATTGAAACTGTACTTCTTGTCAAGGTAGTACAACAAACCGGCAATAAACACGGTCATGTAGCCTAGAGCCAACTTGGTGTCAGAGTACAAGAACGACTCATCGTAGCCCAATTCTTGCAAGACGGACTCCAAATTTTCGTCAGTCATTTGACGCAAGTCCACAATGGAGCTGTTGTTAGTAGGGAAGTGGCATATGCGGCGTGTTACTTACTTTAAATTGGTCTTCTTCATGGTAGTGATCAATAGTGTGAGTTGGCATTTCTAACTTGCAAACCCAGGTGGTGTTTTGCGGGTTGCAGTCAAAGTGCAGTATTTTTGTATGGGGTGGAACCAAACTCCAAAAGCCTAGACATACCGAACAATTTCCTACAGACCCACTTCTTTCCTACGTGGCGTCTAGTGTTAATAATTGAACGTACTAGTAACTTACCCCATTTCTGGCCATTCACCGATCCTGAATGTAAGATTCGCCCTCCCACATGGCATCAATATATTTTACAGGTTACCCCAAGCTGGTAAAGTTACATTTTAGTTCGAGCCCTATTATATTACTTCTCCTAGTGGTGAACTATTAGGGCCACCAGTTCTGCCCTAGTACCAAACTTCAACATCAACACACATCTTTGTGGGAGGAGGTTCCATTGCAACAAAGAAAAATGACTAGCAAGCCTTCTTATGGAACGGTGGGTCCCAATTCCATCGATGACTATGTCAAGCCAATGACTAATAAGAACACTCCCCACTACGTAAAGTCGGACATTCCTTACTCAAACCGTGCATCTCCTGGCCATAAACAGACTCAACGTACAAATGCTAGAGGAAAGCAAAATAAGCAGTCTGTGGATAATGACCTTGTGCAAATTGAGACTCAGATCCAAAAGTCCAAGGAATCTAACAAGGCTACCCAGTCTAAGCAAAACTCCCATGGAAGGAAAAACCAGATTTCGATAAATCATCTACTTGATTTTCAATCGTATCGTGATCTGGAAGAGTATCAGCATAATCATTCTAGAAGAAAGGGCAATGGGCCACCTCGGTCTCGGGAAAGGTACCATCAGAATCAAAGTAGAATCCGCTTAACAGGAATGTCCTTTATCAATGTGAATTATAAATTTGTTGTGGATAACAGAAAGAAATATACCAAGCAAGAACTTGATCCCAACATTCCTCCTGATACTAAAGATATCATTAGAATCATAGTTCCCAAAGGAAACGCGTGCCCCATCTGTCTTTCGGATGACCCTGTTTCTCCACGTATGATCACTTCTTGTGGCCATATAATATGCCTCACGTGTATCTTGTCATTGCTTGAAAGCGAAGTACCTACCTCCAAAAAAAGAGAATCTTCTGCAGTGGTAGAAAAGTATCGGGAATGTCCATTGTGCCTTTCAATCATTCGGAAAAATGAAATAAAGCCGGTCCTTGTGAATAATATCGACGAGCGGTTTGAAAAACCAAAAATTAATGACGATGTTGTCCTCACATTAATGAAAAGACCACTGAATAGAATATTACCTTTGCCTAAGGCGTTGGGTGATTACCATGACATTGTGGGTAACTTCCCAAGCATTAATCATACAAACCCTGATTTCAATTCATATCTGAGAATTTTCAAGGGTGATTTGGACTATTTACTTCAGATGTATGAGCACGAAAAGCAACAAATCTTGAAAACGTATGAAGAAGAAAAGCATCTCTACCAAGAGCCTGATACATACGTCCAAATGGCTATTGACTACATTGACAATGAGATAGCAAGCTGGACTCACAAATTAGCTCAAGAAGCTGAAAATACTAACCAGCCAAAACACAAAGGAGAATCTTCCAAGGACACTACAAACTTTTACTATTACCAAACAGGTTTCAACTCGGGTACTGCTTATATTTTGTCCCCACTAGATATAAAGGTTCTCAAATCATCCTACCAAAACTCCTACGAAGATTTACCATCCTCTATTGTGGTGAAGATTGAAAATATCCGTTATGACGAATTGAGCTCAGAAACATCTTTAACGAAGTACAAGTATTTATCGCATTTGCCTTCTGGTACTCAGTTGGGATTTTTGGAGTGTGATTGGAGCTCTAATGAGTTCATCAATATTGAGTCTTGGAAGACATTCAAGAATGATTTGATAAAGAGAACAAAACAATCTAAAAGAAGACTCCATAAAGAAGAGAGAAATAGAATAAGGGCACAGGATGAGGAAGAAATCAAAACAAGGAATTTCTATGCTCGTGAAAATGGAATATTACCGGCAGATGCTGAGGAGGCGTATCAACGTGGTAACATGGGAACGCTTTCTATTGTCGATCATCGGGAGCTTCCACCTTTGAAAGTAGATGAACGCCGTGAATCCTCTGGCTCAATGGAATCTGAAAAGGTTGACTATGTCTCTACTATCTGGGGAACAAAAATCCCAAAAGCTGAGGAGGATCCCTTAGAGGAAGAAGATGACTGGGGCGCTGAGGAAATGATCCGTAAGGCCAAGGAAGAAATGGAGAGACAAGAGATGGCCGGGGGTAAAGGTAAGAAAAAGAAGAAGAAGTTAATTCTTCTTTCTTCCTAGCACACGCAAATGTATCTTTTCAAGATCTCTCTCATATTGCTTCATTGCACTAACGATATATTAAAATTAAATGAATGGACGAATATACAACTAACTAAATTTGTATGTATAAAATGCATTAATAATTAAATTCCTCTTCGTATTTTATGCTAGATGGGCCCAGCCCTAACCAAGAATGAACGAAGGGACGAATGAAGAAAAACAATGCACCCCATGTTAATACCAAGCAACCAATTAATGGGAAACACCAGTAGGGAATGTGGAGTTGAGATGCGTTTGGAGGAGGCACAAATGGGAAGATTGCCAAGAACAAGTTGGCAAATAAAAAGATAAATACGCAAATGAAAGGAGCGGAAATGATCTTCTTTGGCTTCGAAGGCGCCCGTGTAGATTCGACGGAACTCAACAACGAGTCGGTTTCCGATTGGCCTCTTTGGTGGGGAACGTCTTCTGATTCTTCGTAATCGTGACAAACCGAAGAATTGTTAGAAGAAGTGACATTTTGATCCAAATCATCTTTATTCATCAGGGGTATACTTCTGTGTAACTTGATTGGCACGTCATCATCGTGGAGATCCAAGTCTCTTGGGTTGAATTCGCCCCAACATTCCTTTTTGCGGTTCAACTTCAAGTAAATGAGACCACTGGTGAGGAAAACGTTGATCCAGGTTCCTGGGTAGATGTACAAGTTGACAATAAATTCGTAGATCTCGGTGGAAGGAGGGGCGACAAGAACGACCACCGTGACAAACCAGTGTAGAAGAAGAGAATTGTTCAAGTCCAGGAAGAGCGACGAAAATGGAATGTAATTGTTGAGGGCTAACTCATGATTCACCATACCGTGTGCAAAGGAGACCACCAACACATTACCTAGGTTAGATAACGAGATCAAAATTGGTAATAGTCTGGAAGTCACACTCTCCCCAAAGACCTTGTTGAAGAAAATACCTGCAATTAAAACACCGCTGCTGAGAATTTCTTCCTTTGGAATCACAACCAAGTAGGCCAATAAAACAAGGAAATACAACACAGTGGTCAACAAGACGGCAGCTGGTGCTGCGATAGTGAGAACATGATATGGATCGTTGATCTCGTTGAGCACATAGTTGACATTTTCCCAGCCTTTGAAGGAATAGATGACCTCGAGGAGACCGACTGCTATGGAATAGATGCTAGGAGACGAATTGTCGTGGAATTTCCAGATGTCAGTGAAGTTGTCGGTCGGAGCCACGTCTAACCAGCCGAAGCTCACGAGCATTCCAATGGCAATGATAAGCACCAAGATCAAGAGCTTGAATATGCCGAGGAAATTGAAGAGACGGGTTCCTTGTGATGGATACCGTATGTGAAGCAAGGTGCAGAAGGAGATGCAAGCCACACCGATGACCTTGACGAGAACGGGGTTGATCTCTGCTTCGGAGCCTTCCCTGTGGTCACTGAAGGCATAGAGCACATATTTGCCGAAGGCGTACGAGTTGCCGGAACTGAAACCAAGGATCACGATGGAAAATGCATACACGCAACCCATGAGGCCCTTGGGCTGGTTGAAGACTCGGAGAAGGTAGTTCTTCTCGCCTCCATTCTTGAACGGAAGATTGAGGGCGAATTCGAGGTAGATGAGGAGGCCACAGAAGATGATGATTCCTCCGAGGAGAAACAAGGTGAGGAATAGCCCCACATTGCCGTTGGTGTACTGGAAAATGGGAGAAGGGTTCAGAAAAATACCCGTGCCGATGATCTTGTTGACAATTAGCGAAATGCAGGACAACGTGCCCAATTTTTTGACGGGCAGCTGCGACACATGGGTGGCCGCTATGGATTCGGCATTCAGAACCGCTGGAAGAAGAGTCGGGGCCATTCTGGATGGATTTGTTTGCTGGGGCTCCAACTATGGATCATGTCCCATTAGATAAACTCACGTGACCGGTTCACGTGACCCGCTCGGCCCCGTAGGCGAGTGGCTCTGGTTTCTGGAGCCATGCGCCTCTGGCATTCTGTTCCTGTTCCTGTTGGAAGACGATCTCTCTGCTTTCTTCATGGACCAGATGCCAGGAACAAGTGCCTGGACATGGCTGTACAGGCTCCAACGTGGGGGTCGCAGCGTAGCTTCAAACCGTGGCCCCATGTGGGTGCAATTTGGCCAGGCAGACCCACGTTCCCACTTTGGGTTTGCAATTGGGGCTCGAGGGCTTATAACCAAATGACACATTGCATGGGAGAACGTGTGGTGGCATTCAGTCGTCTCCATCGATTATGGGCCCTCTCGGTTGTGGGCCCTCTGTATGGTGCCGGCACCCACCGACAACATACCACAAGAGCATTGGGGCGTCGGTGATTATGTGAATAATTATGCCCGAATTGTCCATATTCCTTGTTATCTCTATTGCGAAAAATAGTGGTGGAATTGCGGTTTGTGTCACTGTGGGACCGTTTGGCTGGGGCCAGGAAAGCCCGACGTTAAGGGAAACTATGCCAAGCCCGCGAGGTGGAGAAGACTCCAGACGTTGTGTCAACAGGTGTGAGTTCAGAGGTGCACTAGTGCAGCAGATATGTAGAAGCGCAAAAATGCAACGAAGTCGAGGTACGCGATTAGCGCTACATGGGCTGTCTGGGTACATGGGAGCGGTATATTCCTGTGTCTATATTTAGCATACGCATGATTGTAATCCTGTGAACAATACGCATGGATTTGCTGGTGGTGTTTGTTGCTCTATGTAGCTGCTCCCGAAAGCAGCATTGCATGTTCCATCCACCACCGGGTGCCGATTGTCTGGAGCATGTGAAGCCTGTGTGTGATTAGAGCTCTGCTGTATCAGACGCGTGCGTTTGAGTTCCGGATTCGGGGCCTATGATTAGCCCACGAGGCTTGGGTCCCGTGTTGGGCCCATGTGGGTGTGCTGTGCTGTGTGATGTGTGTGGGTGTGTGTGTTTGTCAGTCCGTGGGCAGAAGCGCCTGTATGGGATTATGTTTAGAACAGGCCAGCTGCTATCAATTTTTCCACATCAAAGACTTGTTTGGAGACTCCGGGCCCGTATTGGGCCGAAACGACATTAACGGAGATGCCACACTGGTTCAACACCCCTTGTTCGACCTCATTCGTAAACCGCGACTTGCCCATGCTCTTCATGTGCTCCCACTGTTTGATTCTCTTGACGTCGCTGTCTGAGTCGTTGGTTATAGTGACAGCCTCGGCAGGAACATGTTCCTCCTCCACCTGCACAAACTTTTGGGCAGAGATGGGGCCGGTGAAGCACTGAGAGCTGGCGTGGTTGAGCGAAGGGAAGATGATGTTGAGGGCATGTTCGCCATTGAGAGGCACCGCGTCTATCACTCTGTTCACGTTCTCGTTGATGTACTGGATGTTCTTGCCAAACACGTTATTCTTCAAGTACGACTGGCCGTTCTGGGGCTCGATGTTGAAGTACTTCTCGTCCTGGTAGTAGATGTGGTGCTTGTCCACGGTGGACACAGCGATACTGGAGATGTTCTTGGACAAACAGTAATTGAGTATGGCATGGATGGATTTGCGGCCGCGGCGGGAGGATTTACTCAAGGCATACTTTTGTGGAGTCCATGCTGGGCCTTCTTTGGGGCCTACAAGCACCAATTCTGGCTCGAAGTTGATTTGTGGGGCAATTACCTCCAATCCCACAACCAAGGTGTCGAGAGCACCCGAGTTGACGTACCAGAAGTTCTCGTCCAATGGATCGGATCCGTAATGCTCGTTCTTGATGATGTATCTCTTGGGGTTCTCTTGGCGCTTGATGACGCCCTTGGCTCCTCTGGGGGCATGGTTGATGTACTTGAGGTTGTTGTAGTAGGATTGATGCACAGGAAGAAGATGGCCGAATTCTCCGCCATCGGTAATGTCGGCGATTTGGGGGGCGCCCTCGTTATCCGTGCTGGAAGAGGTCTTGGAGTTGGAGGTGGAAGTTTCATCTTGGGACGACTCGGTTTGTGTGGTGATGCCATCGGCAGAGAGTGCGCGAGGGGCAGAGGGAAGGTTTTCATTATTGTAGTGGCGGCGGCCGCGGCGGTCGTACAAGGGGGCCACCACTCTCACGTCGTGACCATTCTCTTTCAATGATTGGTACATGTAACGGACGTTCTTGGACACCCACGAGTCGGTGGTGGTGAGGAGGATTCTCAAGCCGGCACATGTGTGCAAAAGCACTAGGAGTGCCGACACAAATTGAGCGTTGAATTTCATGGGAGGAAAAGGGTAGAAAGGATCGTGATATGAAAATTACTGGACATGGCAAGCAGCGATGTGTGTGTATATATAGACGCTGGAGAGGGCTCTATTAAGCCCCCTGTGCTAATTATGGAGGTGAGATATTATAATTTTGGTGACACAATATACTACTCTGCAGGCACCGGTGGATGACGAACAACGTGGTGGGAAAATTAAATGGAGTAATGAGCACGATGTCGCGGAAAGTGCATAAACGTGCATGAGGCTGCAGAAAAGCCGCAGTGAGATGAGATTAGGGGAGTAGAAGCAGTCTAATATTAACTTAGCGAGGACTAGGCCGTGGAACGTGGTCTATTCAAATGATCCCGGCATAATAGAGTACTAGGGTGTCCACTATCGAGCTCCGTGGACCAAACATCAATAGAGACGATGAATTTCATCCTATGGGCACGAGTTGCAACGTGGTTCACTGCCTGGCACTTTCACTGCCTGGCACTGTCACTACCTGGCACTGTCACAAAAGGGTAGCACAATTCGGGGCTTTATTTTATATCTTGGGCGTTGAAGTTATGGTGAAACATCCATTTGGGCAATTGCACGGCTGTATGTAGGACATCTGGGTGGAACCCCAGTGTCAACTCCCCCTAAGGAAAGAATTCATTTAGGTGTTAGCAAAACGGTCGAGGCGCCACACATCCTCATGGATGCCACACCGCAAACCACCCTTCATAAGCCGCACTTTTGTTTGAGAGTCTGGTTCTTTATTCTTCTTTGGCGATTTAAAGGAAGTTCACATTCACCATGAGCAGGATCCAACTCCCGAATTCGGGTTACGCGAAAATTAAAATTGCATCCACGGCTTATAATTTGTAGCCTTGGTGCATGAGAATTTCCCGATTAAAATAGGTTTTGTCACGGATGCACGTTTACGACTGTAATATGCACGTCTATTTTTGGGTAACCTATTAATACTACACCTTCCACTTCCATCGGCCCAACCCTCATGCCCGCAGAACTACCGACCGGTACACCTACCGATCCTCTCCCGTCTACGCATAATAATTCCGATCAGGAGTACCAAAGACCCATGAAGGAAGGAGCCTAGGGTGTGCTGGGAGGACTTAGCCCTTGCAGATTAGGCGACCCCGCGATGCATAATTCGAAATCTACGAAGTCTTATCGAACTGCACGAAAATTTCTTGGTAACCCAGAGCACATGATCCACTTTGTTTTATGCCCACTTTTGCAACTTTTCGTTACCGGCCGCCCGTCTGCAGACAAGTCGTAGCAGCTGCTCGTGGAGTAGGCCAAGCCAAGAACCCTATTATAATAGATCTGGCGCGATTCTGATGTTGCCTTCGGTAATTAGACTTGGATCACTCGGGGCGTTAGGTCATAGGGCCGGCGTCACGACGTAACGATGGACACATCTAGTGACATGATGTCACTTAGTGATGAAACCATCGTCTTTAGGACGCCGATGGCGCAAAGCCCAGGGCTAGATTTGTTTTGGAGAACGGCAACACTTTTCGGCTTCGGTTACCACATCCGCAGCTACATGCACCGAGCCTTTTTTTTATACATAGATGCAGATATTACGGCTAATCCAGTCGTAAAAGAGCACTACGGGACGGTGCCAAGAACCTTCAACGCTTCGTCTGAAGCGTTTACGCTGCACTTCGAACATATTTGGAGCTAAATCACCTGCCTGGACCGTCTCTTTCTGGGTCTGATTTTGCCTGTTGTCCTAAATACGAAGAAAGTTCTCCATTCGCATCTTGGATTTGACACTTCCCCAAAAGAAAATATCGCAAATTATACCGTCAAGCGGAAATATTATCGGTGACCTCTTGTGTAATGCGGTACTGTGAGCCTAAGAGGTGGAAATGGGGTGATTTAAACCGCGGTCTTCCTCTCCGCTATCAATGAAACTGCCTTGCCATTGATCCAGTGAATAATGCTAGGGCACTAGGTTTTGAGAATACCGTATTTGCGCAGAGAACATTCTCCACTTGTCTTCTGCAATACACCGGCTATAAATGGCATGCGTTCGTCAAATCCCCTACAGTAGATCTTCCCGAAACTCACCAAGCGTTGGAAATCAGCAAGAAGCAGTTGGATGTTTTCGAATTGCTGTGACAGGAAAGTCCGTAGAAATCCACAGGGTAGTGGAGATTTGATGGTTGATGTAGTGGAATGTATCTATTTTGGGAAGTTATCAAGTCGAGGCTACAAGATTGAGAGATTTAAACAACATCCAAGTGCAGCGGAATTATGAGAAACCCCTTGGTTAATGCGACTACATGTCAAGATTGGATGTGCAGGCGCGCACCTACGCACCAGTTGCATGCATGGTACACAATATTTTGTGACTTTCTGTAGAAGGCAGACTTGGACTTCGAAATAATTTGTCGACCACCTTAGGCCGGTGGCTAGAGCAAGCTGGTGATAGCTGATTCTGTCGGGTTGAGAGTTGTTCCTTTTCTTAGTCGCTTGATGTTATACATTTGAATCAACTTGGAGAGTGATGAACATATTTGGTTCGGGGTCTGGGCCCCCGATCTAGCCATATTTTAACTGTACAATTTATTAGACTTCTAATTTTATACTTGAACGAATCCAGAATATCCTTTAAATTCAGTATACCGTTTACGAACTGAAGGAATAAAATGAACAAGTTGGTGGAGAGCAGTTGAACCAGGCTGGTTGGAGCTTTCCCGATATATTTACTCCATGCTTCAATACTCTTAAAATCCCAGATACCCTTTTATTGTCAATTTTTTGCCTGAATTTTTAAACTAAAAATTCGGCTATCATTGACAACCGATGGATTTTTAAAACTACTAGTAGAAAGCAGATAGCGGTGAACTGAAGCTTTCTTATCAATAAACTCCATGCTTTAGTAGTTCAAAAACCCCCTAAAAAAACATCTATCGGTTCTTCACCAATATTTGTTTATTTTAAGAAATCGGCAAAGGTTGGACAAATTAAAGAAATCACCTCAACAGCTTGATAGAAGACAGTTGGAATGCTTATATGGAGCTATTTCCATAATGTTTCCAATTTGAATTAACAAAACCGACAATTCAGAAGATGTTTTTGGAGGAAAAAGACTCCAGGATCAAAAATGCAGAAGTACATCAAACCAAGAATTCCCAGGATATCAATCAGAGACAAGTATTTGAGCATTTTTTTTGCAAGTATTATCATATTGATAGTTACAGTCATATTTCAGTCCGAGACTAGGATAGAGATATGTGGTATGTTTGTTTTCCAATTCAAGTTATTTTTTTGAGTCGATACAGAGTTCACCATATGACCCTAACTGACTCTTCAACTTGGATTTGGATTTCCCGCTGCTACCTACTCAAGTAAGTTGGCTATCAGATGCTTAAATGGTGGGTTTGGGTTTCCATCCAAGGGCTAATCCTTCAGCATACACAGAAGAAAGGGCATGAATACAAAATCGGAGAAATATTTCAATCGCAGCACAATGATTTAGAGTTCCTCGCTTCCATTTTGAATACTCCACTTTGCTTTGGTTTACTTCATTCGAATACCAACCGTCGACATTTTCGGAATGTGCTTGTTATTTGTTCTAAGGTATATACATTCCTTGCTTAGAAGCCAACACAGACTATCCACACTACAAGTGCTCTTTCTATTCACCTGGAAACTCGATTTTTTGCAGCTTTTTGGTGAGCTTGCGGAACTACAATTGTATGTAGATAGAATATTTTAATCTACATATGTACGACTCTAATTGTATCAGATGCATTTTCTTTACATCACAAATTGAATGTTCATGTCTTGTGGGTGAGAGCAACTCAACTGGGGCTTTTGGGAGTATTTCTGCTTCAAAAGCGTACGCATGTTGTTCAACAATGACAAATAGGTCTGGTCAGGCAAGTCGTTGAATACCTTGATAAATGCCCAACTCATGGCACCAGTAGCACGGCCAGCTTCGCTGGCATCTGCACTGGTCTGGTCGTCCTTACATCCACTAAGACTGATAACATCTGCAGGAGACGCCTTCATAGTACGGACTTGCTCAGTATTACCACCGCGTGTGAACTTTTTGGCAAGACCAGAAAGAGAAGAAATGGCTCCGCCAATGTTACCAGACTCGTACAGCATGAATGCATTCAACGCACCCATACCTGTGTCTTTTAACAAATTGGGCTCTTTTATAATACCCTTGGTCAGGTACACGTAAGGAAGATCCAACGCAGTACCAGAGTGACAAGAGTCGAACAAGGCGGTGAGTCTGCAACCTGGAGGCAAGGGCTTGACCATGATGTCGTGCATCTCATCGTCAACGATGTGGCTGGTTTGTTGGAAGTCCAATGGGTAGATCACCTCATCGTATCCGCTTTCTTCGTCGCCATCCAAGTCCTCGGTGAGTCCTCCGTGACCGGAATAATGGAACACCAACGAGTCGTTTGGACGGGCGTCCTTGACCAACCAATGCATGGCACGGATGATATTGTCCCTAGTAGGAATTCGGGCTCTTTCGCGTTGGTCGTCGGTGAGAATGACAATGTCGTCCCATTTGTAACCCCAACGAGACACCAAGAAGTTACTCATGTTCTTGACATCATTGATACAACCCCGCAATTCGTTCTTGGAGCCGAAGTAGTTGATACCCACCAAAAGTGCCTTCTTGCGGCCTTGACAGTTGGAGTACTGAAACGTCAAGTTGGAGTTTTGGCCAAACGATTGGGGGGCGTTGGGTGGGGGACCCATGGGTGCCTGGAACTCTTGGTGGTGAGTGTTCAGGTAGTTCTGGGGCATTTGCGAGCCATGAGGAGCGTTCTGTGGAGGTCTGCCGTAGCCCTGGTCGTCATTGCCGTGTCTGTAATCGCGAGGTGGAGGTCCCAGAGGAGGTCCATAGTTTCCTGGAGGTGGACCTTGGGGTGGACCGTAGTTGCCTGGAGGTGGACCCTGAGGAGGGCCGTAGTTTCCTGGAGGTGGGCCTTGCGGTGGGCCCCAGTTTCCTGGAGGTGGGCCTTGAGGTGGGCCGTAGTTGTTGTAGCTATGGTGTCCAGATCCGGGGAACATGGTGGTGGTGGAGAAAGGTGTCAAATTACTTTGGTCCCCTGAAATTTGGCTGAATTGTCCATGCACTACTAGGCTGTGAGGTACCTGATAGCTTCGAAACAGAAGCAACAAAGGTACGGTGGCGAACTGGAACGGAAAAAGTAAGTGGTTAATCGATTAGGATGCTTTCAGTGCCTCCTCTGGTGTCATTGGTCCACGTGGATACATATTGTAGTTCGAGTTTTAATGTGGGGGTATATAGTTAGGGACTTGAAATGACACTTCGCAGTGTCACATCCGCTACGTAGATTGAGTTGATGGTGGTATAAGTATAGATTAGCTGGTATTTGTGTGAAGTAGATGCATGTGAACGGTGGGTTGATGTTTCTGTTTTGAAAATCAAAGACTTCGGGCAGGTGTATTAAGTTCTGGAAGCACCATTTTTGGGTGCAATAAACTTCTATTTTTTGCAATTTTTGTATAAAGTTGTAGTAGATACAAAAACGGTAGTTTGAATGCTGGATATGAAAAGTAGATATTTGAGTAACTTGAAGTGAATGGCTTGGTGGAGTTGCCACGATTGAATAATAACGCTTCTTTACTCTACTTCATGTTGATTAGACTCTTCGTACCGACGAGGAACTTGTGCTTGCATCGTTGCTGCCGTCCGATTTTTGCAATAGAGAATTATAACACATACATTTTCAATTCTTTCAAACCTGTAATCAAGCCGATCATACTAAGAAGTACACTTGCAGTACGTGCTTTTAAGTAGCACCAGATTCAATTAAAGTCATTTGGTCCTTAGTTACTATACCATGGTAGTTCATGGTTATGGCAATACAATTACAAGTACATTATTTCAAGTTGTAGTTATATTTTCTCCCCACCAAATTTCGTGTTCGGATTTCTGCACCTCGGCATTACAACTCGCATCAAGACCTCTACTGTCACACAAATCATCCACGATAGTACTATAGCTTCGGCATAATTCAATTATGCTGTATCGGGAAATTCAGCCTCGCTTTGACATGTTATCGTGCACAAGACTTTCACAAGAGACTTTATTGCAGACTTTCACAAGAGAAAGAGACTTTCATAGAGGACTTTCACAGGAGAGTTAGTCGGAGCTAAATAACTAAAATACCCCACTTCTCTTGTCGTCTTGTACAAGGGCTAGATTTGCAAATATCACAAGTGATCTCTGATTACTGCCAGGGTTGTACTTGCGCATAAACTCGCATCTGAATGCGTTTTTTCAATTACGATCAAGGAAAAGATATTTTCTAGTTCAATAATTATACCCATCTCAATTACAAAATTGAGGTCCATAACATCTACTAAAGCTCATAATGTCAATAATACGTCAATTCATTACAACTTGGACTCACCCTCGTTTTGGTTCTTGACAATGGCAGGATACATGTCACCCATGAATCCACCAATGTGCCATGCGGCACCGTCGACGACGTGGATCTCTCCAGAAACGTAGGAAGCAGCTGGGGAGAACAAGTACACGGTGGCCTCGGCAATGTCTCTAGTAGTACCCAATCTTTGCAATGGAACCTTTTGCTCCAATGGTTGGCCGCCTGGAGGAGCCAATCTGGACATGCCCTCGGTACCACCAATCATACCTGGGGCGATACAGTTGGATCTGATGCCCAAGGGGCCCAATTCGACAGCCAAGGCGTTGGACAAGGCATCAACACCGGCCTTGGCGGCACCGACGTGCGATTGGAAGGGAACACCGTAGTAGTGGAGGGTGGCACTGACGAAGATGATGGCACCCTTGTTCTTGCGCAATTCCTCGAAACAGGCCTTGATGGTGTTGAAAGAACCCAACAAGTCGATGGAGATGACCGACTTGAACGCATTGGAAGACAAGTTGTTGAAGTCACTCAAGAAGTTACCGGCGGCACCAGCAATGACAAAGTCGATTCTGCCCAACTCATCGACCGAGGTCTTGACGGCAGCAACCAACGACTTGACCTCACGGACGTCGACATTGCCGAGACCGAGCACCTTGGAGCCTGGGCGCAACGCCTGTATTTCGGCGGCGGCCTTCTTGGTCTTTTCTTCGTTTCTACCCAAAATCACTGCATTGGCGCCCAACAACACCATTGCCTCGGTTTGCACCCGGCAGATGGTACCGGCACCACCGGTGACAAAGACGACCTTGCCCTTGAACAAGTCGGGCTTCCAGGAGCTGTTAGTGACGAAAGATTGGTCTAAACTGGACATGGTGAAGTTATGGATATATTTAGTGCAGAGGTGGAAAAGGCCAACTTATATACATGGCTTAGGCTCCTTGTGATAATGTACCGAGGTACCCTTATTTACATAGTGTACAGGACTGGGGAAATGTGGGGAATCACATGGCGTGTGCATGTGACCGCAGGTCACGTGACAATCACTCCATGCCGGTGCCCAAGAAGCCGTCCAACTGCTTCAACGACACCTGGTACAACAACAACATGATGGAACTCTGGATCCCCGTCCAGATGAACCGCGGGCCCACCCCCGAAAACGCGCCCAACACGCCCTCGGTCTTGTAGATGGACACCAATGCAGAGTAAGTCGAAGTCGCAACACGAGCCGACAGGCCCTTGCCCGTGTCGGCAGTGGCAGTTTGGATACGCGTCTTGATCACATCGAAGGGCGTGGTCAAAGTGCCTGCCAAGCCGCCGGCCGCTGCACCTGTCATCAATTCCCATGTGACGGGCAAATCGGTGGTCCCGTGTGAATAGATCGCCAATTGACGGAACTTCTCGTAGAAGGCAAATTGCAATGCACTGAAGGGGAGATCTCTGATAAGCGTCTCCTTGTAGCCAAACACAAAGGTCAGGCGGCCCTCAAACCGCGAGATGTGCCGCACGGCGTCGATCAAGCCCTTGTAATTGTAGCCCGAGCCCTTCGTGTACGGGTTGTTGTGTCTGCCCTGCAATTGCAACCGGGTCTTTAGCACCTCCGACGGCACGTAGAATATACTAGACCCCAAATCTCCCAACACACCGGCAACAAAATACGACAACGTCTCGTTGACGCCAAGGTCGTTGATCATCAAGCGCTTGGTCCACTCATAGGTGGCAAAGAACGCTGCAGTCGACGGAAAAGATCCCAAAATTGCCGGCGTGTATCCGCCGTAGAGGCCCCGAAAGAAGCCCTCCTGTCTGAAAATGGTCCAGTACGCTGGAATCATGCGCTTGTATTGCACCTTATGTGGAAATCCCTGTTGTCTGGTTTTGACTGTGTCCAAAGAATGCATCAGAGTGTCTCCAACCATACCACCAAACCCACCGGCAAGCATACAGTTGAATATGGGAGACATCAGCGACTCGTCGGTGATATTGGGAGGATCTTTGGGGGGCTCATGGCCCGAGGAGCCGTGTTTCCACGGCCCTGGCTCGTGCTGAGTCCCGAAATTTAACGGTATCGTCAGCGACGTGAAAACTTGGGACATGATCTATGATGGCGTAAATGTGTAATTTCCGTTGGTGGAATGCTCTATGCTATGCTTTGTGCAATGCTCTATGAAATGAGTGTCTAATAAATGATGATGCCTTCCCAGCGTAGTGGGCTTCCAAGATATGAAATTTCGGCTCTATATCGAGTTGTTAAGAGGAGCACGTACCAACCTGCTTATACAATACTTCGAATTCGACTTGCCGATTGGTAGTACGAGAGTGCTCCTGTATGGATGGAGTAGGGGATGGGGGTTTGAAACTTGGTGGTTCCTGGAAACAAAATATCGTGGTTTCTGACTGGAGCGTTTGATTTTTTTTTGTGCGATGAACGCCTCCCTATCCAGAATGGGAAGAAGTAGGAAATGGATCGGCATGGCATGTGCCAAATAGCGCATATGAGTCTCAGCACAAGGAGAAGGACTATGTCATTACTGTGGATGGTCTCCATTAGAAGATCCTGCTAGGAAGGTTGGTTGGATGCATCGTTATCCCAACGGCTTTGTCACGTGATACAAATCACATGCACAATATCACATGATCAGTCATATAAGCTCATCTGCCTAGGATGCAACTCCACATGTTTCGACACGGAATAAGGACGTCCAGGTGCTTCTGGCACGTCGAAGCACGTCGAAACTACAAGATCCTTGCATTGGAATCGTCCTGTGATGACTCCTGTGTCGCATTGCTCGAAAAGGTCCATCCTAACAAGCCTCCTGTCATAATCGATCAGTTCAAGAAAACACTACTGTCAGCACAGTTGGGTGGAATCATGCCCACTGCCGCCCACGACTTTCACCATGGAGTCATGGCAACTTTGGTAGATGAATTTTGTCAGAAGCATTCTTTGAATTTTGCAACTCCTCCTGACCTTATCTGTTGTACTAGAGGACCTGGAATGACTGGTTCGTTAAGCTCCAGCATTCAGTTGGCCAAAGGTCTTTCGATGGCATGGCAGGTACCTTTGATAGGTGTCCACCATATGTTGGGCCACATATTGATATCACAACTTCCAAAGAAGAGCCAGCCATTGCTAGGAGCTCCCCAATACCCATTTCTTAGTCTCTTGTGCAGTGGTGGGCACACTATGTTGGTGCTCCTGAAGTCAATAGCTGACCATGAAATAATCGTGGACATTAACGACATAGCCGCGGGAGATTCTCTCGACAAATGTGCCAGAGAATTGGGCCTCTACGGTAATATGCTCGGGAAGGAGTTAGAAACCTACGTGAATGAAATACCCGAGGAAACTCGTGCGGAATTTGCCCAGATCAACACCAAGACTAAGACAAATCCTTTCGGAATAAAGTTGAGCTTACCCTTCAAGGGTCCTAGAGACGCAAAGTTCCCTCTGCCCATCAACTTTTCATTTGCTTCCTTCAGAAGCTCTCTACAATCTGCCCGCAAACAGCAATTCAATGACCAACCATTCGACGAGAAAACGAAACAATTCTTAGCATACAAGATCCAGGAAACCATTTTTGACCATATCATCGATAGGATCAATGTAGCACTTGTCATGCATGGAAACAATAAAGACTTGTATCCTAATGCAGATGGAAAGCTCAGTGGTGTCAAAGATTTCATCTGTTCTGGAGGGGTTGCGGCGAACAAGAGACTTAGGTCAAAATTGAGTACGGATCTCAAGTTTAAACAAGCAGTTCAAACAGATGAAGATTTAACATTCCACTTTCCCGACCTTCTGCTTTGCACTGACAATGCAATTATGATTGGAGTGGCTGGCATAGACATATTTGAAAAGCTCAGAGTGAAAACGGACTACTCAATGTTGGCTATCCGTAGATGGCCTCTAGATGGATTATTGAAGGCCGATAGTTGGGTCGACGTCAGCGAAGAAGAATTCAAAGCTGTGACAGGATACAAAAAAGTATAATTGAACAATGTCTTTAACCCAATTATTGTAAATAGGCAGGGTATAATAGATCAATCATGTATATAAAAACTAATACACAAGACGGTACCGAGCTGTAGGCTATACAGATCCGTCGATGGGTTCGGCCTCAAATTCATTATCAGGGATAGTGTCTGCAATATCATTGCGATTGTCCAAAAAGGAATCTTTGATATCGTACTCCTCTATCAAACTTGTCCAAGTGCTGTAATCCAAAGAGGCAATATGATGGTTTGTAACTGAGGTGTCAGCTCTAGTTCGTATCTCCTGAAACTCCCATGGTTTGACCTGTTCCACATAGGGCAAGCCATCCTTTAAATAAAGCTTGAGTTTGGCATCCTTAATTAAGAAACTAGTAAAGAAAAGATTCTCAACTGACTGTGCAAATGAAAATGGATTGATGAAAAATCTGAAAAAATTAACTCCTCCTTCGATTTCCTTTCTTCTATACATCTCATAAATGCTTTTGACCATAAATGCGGTGTTTTGCTGTTCTTGATCTGCAACAATGTCGACTGGTTGCACTTGAGTAGCTGTGGTGGTTGAGCTTAAAGTTTTGGTGTCATCGATATTTCGCTGTCTTGGAGCTGGTTTCTTTCTTTCTGTTGATAATGGACCATTCAAAAACGTGGTCAGCGTTACTTTCTTGCTCACATTACAGTATAATGTACCCAACTTTATCCAGTTGAATGAATTGAAGCGTTCCTCGACATCTCCTGAGTTCTCTGTAGCTTCATCTCCTGGATATGGCGTAGATTCATGTAGATCATATTCTTGCTCAATTTGTTCATCTGTCTTTTCGTCGTTCAAGTAGCTCTGGAGCTTCACCACGAAGTCCCTCCTTCCCAAGGATATACCCGAGTCCCCAACTTTCAAATTCTTCGAGTTGGTAGCCAAGAAATTGGCGGTTTCGTGAAGCAACTCCGAGTCCTTGAGATGGATAGTTGTATCGGTAATCTTGTCTTCTTGAATAGTATTGTAGATTCGATTCAACTCTTCTAAATGCTCTGTTATCAAAGCTCCGGCAGTGCCCTTATGTGCCTCAACATAGTGGTTCTTGATCTTCTGTTTCAAATGCTCGTAGTCCTGAACGAGGTCGTTGCTCCCTCTTCGCTTTCGAGATTCTTCTTCCATTATTTGTAGGTCTGTTGTGGTTATCTCAGAAGAGTGAAATATTCATTCTTAATCATCAATTCGCATCAGTTCATCTCTCATATAACGCGTCATGTCCGTCATTAAGAAGCTAGATGTGGCAGTAATTAACAAGATTGCGGCTGGTGAGGTCATTATCCAACCGGCAAATGCACTCAAGGAGATGCTAGAGAATTCCATCGATGCTGAAGCGACTACAATTGACGTAGTGGTCAAGGATGGGGGTCTCAAGCTACTCCAGATAACAGACAATGGAAAGGGTATTCACAAGGATGATTTGAACCTTTTGTGTGAGAGATTTGCTACGTCCAAGTTGACCAAGTTCGAGGACTTGGAGTCCATGTCTACCTACGGCTTTAGGGGTGAGGCTTTAGCCAGTATTCTGTACATCTCCAGACTTTCGGTCATCACCAAGACAAAGGATAGCCAATTGGCATACAAGGCATTCTACTCGGGCGGAAAAATGACCAGTCCCAACTACAAGTCACATACAAACTCGGATCCGAAACCTATAGCCGGAAAGGATGGTACGCAAATAGTGGTGGAGGACCTCTTCTATAACCTTCCTGCTCGTACTCGCGGGCTTAAGTCAAAAAGTGAAGAGTACTCCAAGATAGTGGATATTATTGGAAGATATGCCATACATTGTGATGGAATCGGCATTTCCTGCAAGAAATTTGGCGATTCCAATAATATTATTGCAACCAGACCCACTATGCCTTTAAAAGAGCGTATCCGGGGAATTTTTGGAAGTATTGTGGCCGAAGAACTTATTGAAATTGAAATTCCTCCAAACCCAGAATTGGGATTCATCAAGGGAAGGGGGGCTATCACAACAGCAAATTATGACAATAAGAAAAAGACACCGCCAGTATTTTTCATTAACCATAGATTGGTTGCTTGCGAGCCACTCAAGAGAGCCATAAACTCAGCCTATCAAGTCTTTTTACCAAAGGGAACACATTCGTTTGTGTACTTGAGTTTAGAAATAGATCCCAAGATTTTGGATGTAAACGTGCATCCCACGAAGAGGGAAGTAAGATTTTTGAACGAAGAGGAGATCATAGAGTTGATTGCAGTATTTATTCACACGACACTATCGAGCGTGGATACGTCTAGGAAATTTAAGTCTCAGAGCCTATTAAACTATGGCAAAAAGCGGGAAAATGATGCCATAGACTTAATATCGGGCTCCAAGAAATACAGACAGGAGAATAAACTAGTTCGGGTGGATCCTCTGCAAAGCAAGATCAGTTCTTTCCTTGAAAAACAATCCAAAAATACGTATCTTGATCAAGCTAGTTTGGAGTTGAGAACAAATAGAATAGAAGGTAAAACTGGGGTTGATCAGACTTCAGAACCAAGCTTGAATCAGGTGGATGAAATAGAAAATGAGTCTGAAGAATTGATGGTACGAGAAACTGATTCAGAGGAAGAAGAGGAGGATATACAAAGAGTGCCAGAAGTAGAAGTAGATGAAAAATCAAGTTCGGCAGATGAAAATGAAGAAGAAAATTCCAACAAGAAAGAGGGAGGTAAGCGCAATGCACAGGACGATGATTCTATAGCACAGGACGATGATCCCCATGAGAATGATTCGAATAAGGAAGCAGATACTCATGCGCATGAAGATGCACAGTCTAAAATTTCTAAAAGAGGTAATCCAGATCCTTCACTGGACCACGGCGATCAAGCAGAAAATACGCCAGAACCTTCCCTTTCCTCGGAATTGCCTACAGAGACAACAGAAAACACGTCCAACCCCTCAACAGCCCCAAACGATGCATCACAGACTGCCCTATCTGGTTTTTCCTACAATAATCGGAGTCGCATCAACGTGAATTTGGACAGCATCAAAGAGCTTCGGGCGGAATTGGTCGAAGAGACGTACAAGCCGCTCACGCACATCTTCAACAACGCGGTGTATGTGGGCATTGTGGACGAAAAGCGGCGGTTGTGCTGCTTCCAGTTCGAGGTCAAGCTCTACATATGCGATTATTCCACCGTGCTTCTGGAGTTCTACTATCAGATGGCCCTCGAGGGATTTTGCAACTACGGAACGATCCACTTGTCGACTCCACTTTTAATAGAGGATATTTTGGAGCCATTGAGCTCCAGGGCCGACGTGCGGCCCAAGCTGGAGGTGTGTGACAAGCTCGAGAGCATGCTGGAAATGCTCGAGGAGTATTTCCGCATCTCCATCAAGCGGGACGCATCGGGCCTCAAGTTGCACACCTTGCCCATGCTCTTCAAGGACATAGGCCCGGCGCTTGCCAAGTTGCCCTACTTCATCTACCGTTTGGGCATCCGGGTCAACTACGATGCGGAGAAACAGTGTATCGGGGACATTTTCCACCAGATTGCCCTTTTGTACACCCCCGAGCCCATCGAAATCTCCACATTTGCCCCTACTGACTCAACCGCTTCCAGTGCACATGCAATCGCACGAGAGCACTTGGACCACACCTTAGAGCATGTTCTTTTTCCCATGATGAAGCTGAAGTTCCTTGCGCCCAAGAAGCTCCTTGACGACGTGGTCCAGATCGCAGACCTTCCTGGCCTTTACCGGGTCTTCGAGCGGTGCTAGCAGGACGCAAAACGGCAGACCCCAGACTTTGTTGGCCTGCCGCAAAAGGCACATGGTTCTGTATTCTTTGTGTAGCTTTCTTCGCACGGTAATGGTAATATAGTCAACACTAGCATACACAAAATCTTCGCGAAAGAGTTCGAACACCGAAACCATCGTGTAACCAAACACTCTTTCTTTCTGGCGACCACCACCTTGTGCCTAGCTGTACCCAAGTCTGTTGGCTCAAACCCGCGTTGACGCTTCCGCCAAGCAACGTGCCAATTCCGTCCACATACTTCCAGAACCATCCTCCACCACCAGCCTCGGTAACCTCACTAGCTCACTTTCTCACCTCCTAACTTTCTCACTTCCACCCTTCCCCCAGCCCCACCATGGAGCATATCATCACATTGAACTTGGGCGGCTTTCCCAAGCATGTGCTCGAGTTCCAGGACTCGTCCATCTATCTTGAGCAGCTCATCTTCATCGACTACCAGCTCCAATTGTTGATCCAGAACGAGTTTGCCGGCAAGGAGTTCCTTCCCGCCAACCACTTCAACCTCCAGGGAAACCCCCAGCCCCAGGAAAAGTTGTCCGAGTTGATTGAATACGTGACCACCGTCAACGAGACTTACTCCGACGAGCTCAAGAATGCCGTCGAAAGACTCTACTTCAGCGTGATCCTGTCGCACTTGTGCTTTTTGGACTCCAACGGCGAGTTGATGTCGTACTACCACAATCTGGTTTCCTTGTCAGCTTTACAGCCTTCCAAAAGTCAGTCGTACAACGACTTCATTGATCTTTTGATTTGCAGACACCACACAGTAGGTGCGTTTGCCAGCGCTACCTCCGCAAAACTTGTCGACTATTTGGTTTGGTACACTAGCCCGTTCAAGAAGTCCCAAATTGCCGCCAACTACTGGTTCGATTTGTTGTTTTTGCGTTTAACGCTCCTCTTGACCAATGATGGCAAGGGCAAATTGGCCTTCGAAGACATCGAGGCGCTCAGATTCTCCAAGAACTCGATCTCATTCATCAGCTATTCTAGTTACTTGATCAGAGTTAGTGCATTGTCCTTGACTCCCAACTACATTCTTGATTCATTCAAGGCCGATTTCTCCACTTATGTCAATACCTTGATTAACAAGAAGATTGCTGACAAAGTAGAGTTTCCCAATTCAGATGCATCCGAATCATCAACTGTGGTATTGAATGGTTTAGGACACGGTTTGTCTAGTGTCCATGGCCATGAGATTGACCACGAACTTATTCAAGACACTCCTACTCAATTGAATAACTTTATTCTGAATCTTTATGAAGTTTTAAATCAGATCCCATTCAACTACACGATTTTAAAACCCTCGTTGTCCAAAAAATTCTTGATCAATGCTACTCTCAAGACCTATCAAAGTCAGCCAGTCATTTTCAATCTTATAAAGGTGCTCATTGATTTGAAGGAATTTGACGAAGCTATGGCCGCCTTTAACACCTTAAGAGATTATCTTGAGACTGAATTGAAGCAGCATGATGGTAATTTTAAAGATATCCTTCAAATAATTGAGGTTTTCTCGGTTTGTATTATTCATTTTAATCCATTGAACATGAAGCTGACCTCCAAGTTCCAATACACCCCAACCCATAAGGTTTTAAGCTCTTTGGAATTATATGGGAAAGAATTAACGAAATATTTGGAAGTGATCAAAGAATCAATCGGTTTATCCTACGATGAATTCCTTGACAATGAAACCTTCACTGGTGGTGACAATGTTGAACCCACAAAAGGCTTGTTGTCATTCTTGTACAAGAAATATAATGTGAACATCTTGCTTTCCGATCACTCTCATTTTATTGAGATTGTTTCACAAGCCTGGTACAGTTTAGGTTATTACCATTATTACTTGACAACATATGGCTCTTCAACAGCATCTTCACTTGATGCAAACAAATTGAGGGTTCTCAAATACTACAAAAACAGTTTGATAGTTAATTCTACCGGAAACCCTGTTTACTTATTCAACTATGCTTTGGCATTATCCTATGATGGTCATCTCAAGGAAGCCTTGAAGTTGTGCAAATTTATTTTGAAAAAGTATCCTGAATCTTTCAAAACTTGGAATCTTATGGTTTTGGTCTTGACAACATTTGAAACTAAAGACCCAGATTACATCAAACTGGACAAATCGGGGGTCGAAGGTGATGCAAATGGCACCTATCACTCTATTGGTATGAATGGTCAAATGAATGGTACGAACGGCAAAACTCCTGAACACACAGCAACACTCAAGGAATCTGAGAAGTTTATCAATAATGCACTTAATATCGCTGGTTTATTTATTGGAAAGCATCATCAAAAGGATGTTAAGTTAACGACCGAAGCAAAATATGAAATTCTTCAATTAAAACTTACTCAATTAGCGGTTTGGGAATCCATATACGGTGTGAATTACATTCTTGAGTATCTCTCTGAAGTTTTCATGCTTTATCATGAGCTTTTCACGGTTGAGCATCACCCCAAGGAGCATGTTCGTTCCCTAATTCCTGTTGCACATGATTCCAAGTGGTCACACCGTCCAAGTTTTATTGATCCAAAAAAAGGTGAGACCACAACTAATGGTGTTGCGCCAAAACCAAATCTTGCAAAGAGACTATCTATAAAACAGCAAGTGCCCGATACTGTTGAACGCTTAAAGAATTTGAATTTGAATAATCATAGGCTCTCGGGCAGCCATGACGCTGCGAATGAGGTTCTTCATTCACAAACCCAGATAACAGAAAAGAAAATCTTACAAGATATTTGGCTTTGGACCAGTAAAATATACTTGAAGATAGGAATGTTGGAAGAATGTGAGCAATGCATCGTGGAATCAGAGAGCGTTTATGAGCCAAATGTGAAAACATTCACAATGTTGGGTTATTTGACATCAAGGTCGAGGAAATTTTTATCTTTGCAAGAGTTGGAAAGATCAATTGAATCATTAGAAAATGCAAAGCTCAACAAGGCTAGTTATGGTTCTACCTTATTGGGCTTGTGCAAATTATTCTTGATCGACGACAATTCCGAGAGTTCTTTATTCATCTCTAGCAAGGATCGTGATGCGGGTAACATCCGGTTGAAGAACCTCCTTGAAGCTCATTCCTTGAGTTGGCCATATGGTACTAATAACGTCGAATTATGGTACTATTTGTCCAAGATATACGAAGACATCGACGACAAAACACTCTTGACCAAGAGTTTATGGAAGTGTGTGGAACTCGAAGAAAACAGGCCAGTAAGGGCCTTTGAAATTACTGATAGCTACAACTTCTGAATACAAAAATTAACCAAGGAGACGCAATATCCTTTTGTAGTTTCCTTTTAATCCCTTGGACCGTAAGTACAGGGTGCTTTTTCAAGTAGAACTGTTTATTCAAAAATACATAGCTTGGATTGCGTATCCGAATTAGGATCCAAAGTAACTATTTATCGAATTCGACGTCGTAATTGTGGACAGTTTCAAATTGAAACTGAAATGTGGAATATAGTTATCGTAGGTGTCCTAGAATGTAGTTTAGAACCTACTGTAACTCCTATTAACGGCGTGCTCATTAGCCTTGGAAGAAAAGAATTATGAACTGGACCATTGCTTTAATGGAGTGTACGGATATCAAGTCTTATTTTGAGGAGTTCTAGAACATGATATGTTAAAACTCTCAAAATTAAGAGTTTGTGCTTGCCTAAAATTCGAGACTGATATTTGGTGTTTGTGTGGTTTTGATGCCATGTGAGTTTCGGAGACTTAAGCCCTGTGAAAGTAACTTGATAGCTAAGAATTGTGCTCGGTTTAACGGCACTAAGGAAACGGATTTCAGGTAACCTGAAAACTAGAACCAAGAGAGAATGTTAGATATTAAGAATATTTTTCTTGAGCAAGGCCAGTAGATAAACAGACAAATTCGATAGAGCTTGTTTCATATCTCCTTTTTTGACATCAGACTACACAGGAAGAATAAATTTGTGGCCATCACATGAGGTGAGATTGGTAGTCTTACTGTAATTTGTCTCCCCTTAGTTTTGATCTGGTCCCTTGGCTTGTTAGCAATATGGTGCGTTGAGTAAATCATTAGCACGCATTGCTTAGGTCTCCAATGCTTCTGGTGAATGGTTGCAAATACAATTATAATCGTGTCAAACCAATTATAGAATATAAATTCCAAATACTGGAGCATTCGGTAATTGTGAATGGGAATGGAATTACCCAATACCGGAACATACCTTGTAGGTGCGATTTTGGAACAAACGAAAACAGCACAATTATGGTTAAATTATAAAAAATACAACACGAGAAACATTAATTTCCACCATTAGCACGAGCTAAGGTCCGATACTAATACTGTAGGTAGTCGTGCTCTAGGATCAGAGTCTAGCAACGTAGGGCTGTTATTATAGACTTGCACCTTATCTAGGCACCAAAAGCCAAACCTGTCTATAGTATAGCCTGCGCAAAATCAAAAATCTTCACTTCTACTTACCACTTTAATAATGGCCGAAGTGTTACCCAAGTCTGTCCTCTACTGTGGAATCTGTTCCTTCCCACCCGAGTACTGTGAGTTTACTCCAACCTTCAAGAGATGCAAGCAATGGATCCTCGAGAACAATGAAGAACTCTACAACAAGCTTTACAGCGACGAAGCTTTGGCCAACCAGACATCGACATTGTCGTTAGAAAAGGAACAGAAGATGGAACAAGAGTTGGAAAAGAAGCAGAAGAAAGAAGAAGCCAAGCACGAGAGAGAGTTGCAGAGAAAGTTGGCGTCCAAGGTTACCATCAAGCGTATTGAAAGAAACAAGAGAAAGCACATCATCTCCATATCCGGATTGGAAGTGTTCAATATCGACATGAAGAAGTTGGCCAAGACCTTTGCCTCCAAATTTGCCACTGGTGCCTCTGTGACCAAGAACGCCGAGAAGAAGGAAGAGATCATGGTCCAGGGAGATGTGAGTAATGAGGCCAAGGAATACATCGAAAAATTATTGGTAGAGCAAGGCTTGAACGATGTCAAGGTCGAGCAAATCGACGACAAGAAGAAGAAGAAGGCTTTGGAAGCCGAGGCTGCTGCTGCGGCGGCAAAGAAGTAGCTACAAGATATCAGATAGATAATGAGTATTAAATAGTCAGCTAATACAAGTGAGAAAAAAATTAAGAGATCAATTTCGAAATGGAAGGAACTCTATCCAGAGAAGTGTGCTCGGGCTTAGTCAACGAACTAATGGAAGGGAGTTTCACGTCATTATCGGAAATGCTCAAACTGTTGAAGGTTGTAATATGGTCTCCAGTTTGCGGAAGTGCACGGCTCATAAGGATTGGCGAACCATTGGAGGGGGCGTTCATTATTGTGGGGGCATTGAGAGAAGTTGAGGAAGATGAAGTCTTTAACGCGGCGAGAGACTCATGGTTGGTCAAGTCAGTGTAGCTTTTGTGAGTCTGGGACTTGTTCAAGGCGGGAACTCGAAGTTCGCTGGATGTTCCCGGACTGGAAAGCAATGGAGGCAAGACCACCTCTGTTTCCTTTTTCATGAAGGAGGAGTTTGTAACTGCCGAAGACGTAGTGGTTATTGGGATGGAGAGGGGGTTTCTGGTTATGTTGGGAGGAGAAACGGATGATGATTTGGACGAAGACGTCGACGTAGACAATCCCGGCTTGTTTGTTGGATTTATCTGTGAGGGCCGGGAGATGGGAACAGTGGAGGCTGGGGACAACGCAGGAACGGAAGATGTAGATGCAGAAATAATTGAGGGAGGGGCGGCGGCAGCAGCGGCGGCGGCGGATGAGGGGCTGGATGTGATTGGCGTGAGAGATGGAATGGGCATAGGTCTGTCGGAATTGGACGAGTTGGAGGATGCGGATGTTTGGATAGCAATGGCAGGAGGGAGCATATTTGTAGAGGTCATGGCCATGGGAATTGGGGGAGAAATGAGGGAACCTGGAGCTGCTTGCGTCGCCTGTGCGTGCGCCTGGGCCTGTGCTTGTGCCTGGGCCTGAGCCTGAGCCTGAGCCTGTGCTTGTGCTTGTGCGTATGCTTGGGCCTGAGCTTGAGCTTGGGCCTGGACCTGTGCCTGTACCTGAGCGTGAGCCTGTGCCTGCGCCTGTGCCTGAACCTGCGCCTGGACTTGTGCCTGGACTTGTGCGTGAGCCTGTGCTTGTGCCTGCGCCCGGGCTTGTGCTTGTGCCTGCGCTACCTGGACGGCCTGTGCGGCATGGACGGCCTGGACGTTGACGTTGGCCTGCTGGAGCTGCTGCTGGATCTGGGGCAGCGGCACGAGCGACTGCTGGGGCTGCGCGGGGGTGGCGGCGTAAACGACTGAGCCGTCACTGGCAATCACGGGCTGGAGCGAGAGGAGCGAGCCGTAGGGCGACTGGATAACGGTGGTTGCAGGAAGAAGGGAATATGCCAGGCCCGGTGGTGGGTTCTGGGGTGGTAGGGGATTGTGGGCGAGCGGCGGCTGTGACATGGGGAGCTGGGGTGGCGCGAGCTGCTGCGGGAGGGCTGCTAGCAGGTGGTAGCCGGCTTGGGCAGCCTGGGCCGCCTGGGCCGCGGCGGCCGCCATGGGCGGGCTGTTGGTGGAGGAGTTGGGCTGGCCGGCGAGGTCCTGGGCGTCGTCGACCTTGTCCTGGCGCAAGGACTGGTTGAACTGGGCCATGCGGAGGGCGTTGCGGGCGGTGGAGTCGAGGTTGAGATAGGCGCAGTTGAGCTTGCCCTTGAGGCAATTGAGACATGCGGGCAAGGTCTCGTCGCACTTGATCCGACGCTTCTTGCAGGTGCCGCACCCGAGGTGCGAGTTGCGGTGCTTTCTTCGGGAGTTCTTCTTCTTCTTGGTCACGGCGGCCTCGGTGGTCTTGGACTCGGGAATGGTGATGGACGAGCCGTTGGACGCGGCGCCGCCGTCGGTGGAGCCGGGGGCCGGCGATGCAGAGGTGGCGGCTAGGGGGAGGAGGGGGGTGAAGGCAGCGCCGCCGCTGGAGCTGCCACTGGCGGCAACAGCACCAGCACCACCAGCGGTGCCGCTAGGGGCCGGGTCAGGGCCGGACGCCGACGACGGGGGGACGCCCGGCAGGTCGTCGCGGCCCTCGTGGCCGGAGGGAGGTGATGCCACGGGGCCCGGCGGGTCCTCTGGGTTCTTCAGATACATGGAGCCGCTGGAGAGAGGAGGTCAGGAGAAAACAGTGATATAAAAAATAGCCCCAGTGTGCGAGTACTGCGAAAGTTTGGCGGTACCTGAGAGGCTGGGTCAGGAAATATACGATGCTCAGAGCTCGGTGCAGCGAGGGAACGGTGCGTGTGATTTGTTGAAAGGAGCCCCTACCGACGGGGTAGCGAGAGACAGAGAGGGAGAGAAGGGAGGGAAGGGAGGAGGAGAAGCACGAGGAAGAGGAGGAAGAGCACGAGGAAGAGGAGGAAGAGGAAGAGGAGGGAGGAGGAGGACGAAGGTAGTCGTGGTGAGAGGGGAACGGGCGTGGGGGTGGTGGATGTGTGGGGGGCACACGGAGAGACAGCGAGAAACAGAGGGAGAGACAGCGAGAAACAAAGGGAGAGAGACAGCGAGACAGCGAGACAGACACAGGCACACAGACAGCGAGAGAGTACACTAGAGAGCACACTAGAGAGTGGCGGTGTCGTTGCCCCTATACCCCGAAGTCCCCTGGGGCCCCTGGGGCTTCGGCTGGTCGGTCCATACCGGCCTGGAATGAGGCATGCGAGGTACCTGAAGGTTGTATTTACGGCATTCGTAAAACAAAGCAAATAAAGCAAATAGGGCTGTGTCGGGTGTACATACGAGGCGCCGGAACATTTGAAGGGTTACATCATAAGGTACGCATCTGACAGGCGGGCGGCTTGCTCTGGAGAGAGGACGGGCACACACCTGCTCCTCGGTAAGGGTTCATAGCTTGGTTAGGAGGGGGGCAGGTGGGTGGGGAAGGTCCCAGGATGGAGGGCCACCCGGGGCGGGTGGCGGCGGAGGGGGGGAGGTGCAGCCAGGACCATCCGGCGCACACCCACCAGAGCTGAGCCCAAGTGTTTCAGCACGAACTGAAACGGCCGGTCCGTGCCGGCCGTGTGTCCTGTCCTCCACAGGTTGTTTGTGTCTTGTCGTCCACAATCGACCCAAACAAGAAAGGAACCAAGACAAGCGTGCTCGCCTTTGCTGCTGGCGTGACATGGGCTCGAGGTGATCTGTCTACCCCTGCTGGGCGCATTGTCTGATTGTGCCCTTAAACCAGTGCGTCAAAAATATTGCCAAAGCACTCAAAATATTCGGCGTTTTACGTCACAACTCGCCCGAAAAACCCTCTCTGCAGTGCCTTCAACGGCGCAGCTCCGGACTCGCTCCGAAGACAGCGACACACTCGCCCGCGGGAGAGGCCGCCGTCACTGGCCTGCTGTAGTGGAGCTGCGGACGGCGGGCCTCCGCCCACCGTGGCCGCAGGCCCCGCGCGTCGCATTTCAGTTGCGTTTCGATTGTCGGCATATTTGAAGCACGGGGGCCCTGGTTCCAGAGGAAATTTTCCTGGTCGTATTTGTGCCCCCGCCCGGTGCAGGCGTGGCGGTTTCCGGCGAGAGGGGTGGAACCTGGAGAACGACACTAGCTTATTGTTCTCTCTGTAGCCATCCACCCACCCACCCATCGGCCGGGCGCAACCGCTGTCTAATTTCAAACGGGGCTAAGGTGCTGGAGCCTTGGACTCGCTCGGCTGTGCTGTTCGTACTACTGATACTGCTGCTGCTGCTGCTGCTGGAGCTGCTGGTAGTGGTGGTGTGTGCTGCTCTGTGCTGCTCTGTGCTCCTACACTGGCAGTTCCTGCCATCCAGAGGGGCGGAGCTCGCTCGCGTGGCACATCCCGGCCGGTGCGTTCTGGGCCTTGCCCGGGCCCCTCCGACGCAGCACAAGAAACGACCTTCCCCATGGTTTTTCCGTGGCCCATCGCTGGTGGTTCGTATTGGCGTTTACGCTAGCCGGTACTTTTGGCGCCGGCTCGCAGACGAGATGTCACGGCTATACTGCCGCTGGATTTCGTCTTGGGACAAGTCCCGTCCCGTTTGGGCACCGCCCCGGCATTGTTAGGAACTGACAGTTGCTGTTTGCCAACCCACACACTCGGATCGTGCCCGAACAGGCCCTCCAGACAATCCGATCCTCCGGCAAGAAGGCAGGGCCAGGCGGTGGTCTCAGCACTACAACGTCTTGCGTCTCAGCACTACGACGTCTTGCGTCTCAGCACCACTACATCTTGCGTGTCTCCGCACCGCCGTCTTCCGGCTCTCTGCACCGCCGTCTTCTGTCGCTCTGCACCAGCATCTTCCCTGTCACCGCAACACCGCGGCATCTATCTCAGCACTTGCTGCGATCAGCACGCCCGATGCCGCTCCCAGTGGCGACCACAATGTCCGTGTCGATTCCTCGTGCAGCCTCGGAATATTCTTCTCGGCACCCGCAAAACGCCATACATACCATGATGCACTCTCGCTTTCTCCACTTCAACTGGACCGACCTCGTCCTCGCTCCACCACGAGCCCAGTCCCTCGTTTGTCGCAATCGTCTCTGTCGATCTATCGGCTCTCCCATGTTGCAGTCGTGACCTGCAGCAGAAAACCTAAATTCCCCGATTCCACCGTATTGTATTCCCCTGGCGTTCTTCCTTTGTCATGGGTGATGCTGTTGGAGTATGTGCGTCTCTTTCGGGCGAGTGGTGGGAGGCCAGTGAGGGTCTTGCTTCTTTGGGACAGGCTCTTGCGGAGCATTGCCTGAGCCTTGTCCTGGATCTTCGGCCCCAAGCTGTGCTCCGGTGGTGTTGAGCCGTGCAGAAATCTCGGCTGCCGACCGATCGGCACGTTACGCCCGAATCGGGGAGGGAGGACTGAGAACTGGAGAGGTGTCTGTTGAGTCCGCATGACATCATCGCGGATGGGTGTTGTGGGTCACGTGATGACGGCCTTATCACGTGGCCCATCGCCTTCCTACTCCTCCTGCTTGTCCACCATGAGCAAGCCCAGAAAGCCCCAGTCAGAGCAGGAGTACGCGGCCCAGAGGGCCCAGTTCTACGCCAAGGGGCCCCAGATCAACTCCCACGACTGGCTCATGCAAAAAGTCGGGCAGAATTCCGCCTCTCTCAACCCCGACGCCAAGACGGACCGTGTGGTGCTTCTTCAAGCTTGCGAAAAGGCCTACTACCAAAGGGACTATACCCTATGCCTCGAGCTCGTCAGGCAGGCCGAGAGCCTCTTGGGCGCCGACTCCGTCGGCGAAAATGGTGTCGACGAAGAGGCCCAGAAAAAGGTCAAAAAGACCGCCAAGTTGGAGAGACATGTGGTTGAGCTCCACAAGATCGAAGAGAGATGCTTACAGAAATTGAATGAGATCAAAAGCACCCCATAGATCGCTCCGCTGTGTAAATTACATATCACATTTAACGTTTTAATGCTCCTGGGCGTAGGTCTATCTATAGTACATATATGCAAGAAACGGGAAGATCCCGTTGAGTTAGAGGGAAGTGAATGCACCTGATCAGATGGAAATGGAATAGCATACCTTTGATTAAGTTGGAAATGGTAGTGATCTGTACAGTTTGCGTATCAAGACCTTCGACTGCTCGTAGTCGAGTTATTTTCCAATCTGGTAGTATCAGAATATGCACAGAATCATTCCTGCGGTATAACAACATCAAGCTCATGCTGTTGTTCATTCTGCTTCATCGTAAACATATCACTTTCCCTTAATAATCTTCAACTCGATGTAACTCACCATCCGTTTTTGAAATGTATTCTCCTGGTCTTCCTCTGTGTCGTTGACTATTTCATCTAGAACTTCTACGCTCCCGGTGAAGTATTCAACCCTGTATCCCGATTTGCCTTCGTACACCCCTCCAATTCCCAACGTCTTTTCTATGGCTTTGCCCATTCCCTTTACGCTCAATGATGGCTGTCGAGACTTCGCAAGCATCGAATCAATGCGCTTGATGGCTGATATGAAAGGAGTGCCCAGCTTGACTAGAAACGTCGAATTCCGTTCTGTGCTTGATTTTATGGCCGTGTTAGGGCTGTGTTTGATTATGACCATGGTGTGCTTCTATGGTAGTGGAAACGATGAGATGCATACTTCCCTGATATGTGTCACGTGAGAAGTTGTTCAAACGGCAAGAAGGTGTGAAAACCCGGCAATTGGGCCCAGAACTAAGATCAATCTCTGCATTGTATCTCATTTGCATGAATAGCTAGCATAGTGCCTAGTTTTGGTGGCGAATGTGGCTGTGTGTCTTGTGCTCTTGACACCCGCAGAGTTCATACATTCTCTGCTTGCATAGCCCAGGGTGTTTTCAATCCCAATCTGTGTTTCTGGAGAATGCACACGTGTGTCTGCCGTAATGCTGATGCTGTTATTCCGTCCCTAAGCACATTCCTACCTGGCTACAGATAACCAAGTCCATCCATGTTCTTGATGTGCCTGCATATAGTCCTTCCTACTGCCATCGCGTATAACGCGTCTATTCCTTACTTTCACCCAAGACATCCCCCGTTTCTCCACCGTTTCAAGGCAGGAAGCTATCTTCTGGCTAGACACTTCTCCTAGTCCATGTTCGAATCCAGGAAACGTCTTCGTGACGAAAATAATGACTCGTGCAAACGAATCCAGCAACATCGCATCCACTCCGAAGCTCACACCAGAACTGTAGCACTTATGATGAGTGCTCTGGCCCAATTGGCACAGCTGCCTCCTCCAACATCAGAGGAATCATCCAACGATCAGATCGAGCTGCAATTGGAAAGCAGCACCTACACACAGAAACCATATTGGCCGGTTCTTAACACGGTGAGACCACATTTGAGTTAGTAATGAATTAAATGGGTTGGAGCTGCCGCCCATAATCTGAATCAACCAAGCTAACAGCATTGCTACTAGTGACAATCGAACAATTTGGGGTGAAGTGGCATCTCTACTGAAGTCCTGGACACATTTGTGGTAGTCTCTTGCACCCAATCGGTTCATGTATGTGTGCCCAGACTTTGAGGTAGTGGGTACACACTCTTTTTACACAGCCTACGCGTGGAAATATCATTTCAAGCCCCACTTGTTTCAACCTCTAGCAATGACCATACCCACATATATTCGATATGCTAGCCGAATAGGAGCACATCCCACATTCCCTCGGGTATTTCTAGCATCAAGAGCGGGCCCCAACCGTTTCCTCCACGCTTATGGTCCGAGGAAATTCCACGCACTTGTCGACAATCTTGTCGAAGAATTGAAGGACGATGACGACAAAAGCAACAAGAAAGGCGGCAATGATGACGATAAGAACTCACGATGGAAGGAGTTTTTGTCCAAATGTGCCGAAACCATGGGCATAACGTTCACTTCCATAGCCATCTTGGGCTTTGCCGGCCTTTTGTACCACAAGTTCTACAACATCCATGTTTTGGATAAGATCGACAAATCTTTTGATGAGGGGGACCCTGCGTACGAGCTTATCATGCACGCCCGAACCCGCCAGGCTCAAGATGACAACCAATTCTGGGTTGAAAGACCGCAGCAGAATCTCCTCGACAATATCATCAACGGCGGCATCATTGGAAGGTACTTCCTCATTGTCGGTGAAAAGGGAACTGGTAAGACATCTTTGCTCTTAGAATCGATAAAGAAGGTGAATGGATTTAATGTGACTATGTTCGATGCCCATGCTGATCCGGAAATCTTCCGTATACGACTTGGAAAAGCACTCAATTTTGCCTACAGCGAAGACTACATTGGGTCGTTATTTTCTATTCGTGGCCCGCGTGATACTACTGCGTTACTTGATATCGAGAGAGCATTCAGTAAGTTAGAGCAGTTGGCATTGAAAAGAGTAGAAAGAACAAAAAAACCCTTAATTGTGGTAATTAACAACTCGCATTTGATCAAAGAGAACGAAGAGGGCATAAAGCTTTTGGAATTACTTCAACAAAAGGCTGAGAGTTTAAGTAGTTCAGGGTTGGTCACTTTGATTTTCAACAGTGATGATTATTGGGTATACGAAAAGTTGAAAAAACTTGGAACCCGGTTGGAATTGATCAATGTTCGTGATTTCGAAAGAAAAGAAACTGTGAATGCTCTCAAGTATATTAGACATCGCTTTTTCCCACAGGAGAAGTTCAAACTTTCTGACCTGGATTGTCACCAGATTTACGATTTGATCGGTGGAAGACCGCAGCATATTTCTCAGGTTGCTAGACACAGGGATATCATCAAGGCTTGTCATGAGGTAATCGATAGGGAAAAGACTTGGTTTCTCAACCAATGTGGTTTATTGGGAATGAACATGGATGATGATGTGATGGAGTTTGGTAAGTTCTCCTCAAGTGCCATGTTATTAATGCGTGAGTTTGTGGAAATGGACCGGCAACGAAAAAACAATTTAATAACTGGAGACATTTCGCCTGATGATCCTCATGCAAAATTTCAGGACCACCATCTTCCGGAATTGCCCTTGTGGAGAAGTAGACAAATCATGACTCGAGCCGATTACATTCAAGATTATGACAATTTAAACATCTTCACCCTCGACTCTGAATCACGTGTGAGAGCCGACTCGGTTCCTATGATGCGTGCTTTCCATGAAATTGCTTCTCAGCCACATTTTGACGAGCTATTGGAGGATACCATCCAGAGAGTCGCTGACATTGAGGCCCTCGGAAGAACCAGAGAAGTCGTTGCCAAGGACTTAAATTTGGGATCCACTTACAAAATTTCTCGCCATGACAAACACATTGAAATAGGTCTTAATAAGAGCTCGAAGCAGGCCAATTTGCATGGAGACTTCCCTGAGGAACTCCAAGATGAACAAATTCTGCTGGATGACGACTTTAGTCTATACTTAGAGGACGTCAAGCAAAAAGATGTTCGCAAATGGTGGTCAAAAAGAATGCTGGGATACACTCCCGAGCCGCACCTTCACGCAAAGGACAACGAGTTAGATATCAGTAGGAAATAGGAAAAATAGAATCGACCTGCTCCGGCAATTCCGGCCCAACCTGCCCATGTAATGTCAAGGAAACCGTTAGCTTGTAACCCACGGCTATTCTTACCAGGCTGTATTTAGAGCCTGTTGCATATGTGCATATTTGCACCCAAATCTCAAAAGTCACGTGACCTAGATATGGATTGGACAACATGAGTCAGTTTGTGGCGACCTGGGAACTACAATAGAGACCGTGTCCGTTATGACTGTGTCAAGTAATCCCGTGAGTGTCACATCCAAGGTGCATATCGAAGAGTTGCTTGAAAAGTACGACAATTTTTTGTTTGACTGCGATGGTGTGGTTTGGTTGGGGGAAACTCTAGTCCCAGGAATGATCGAGGCGATAGAGTACTTGGAAGCCCAGGGAAAGAACGTTTTGTTCATCACAAATAACCTGTCGAAGTCGAGGGTAGATTATGCTGAGAAGTTCGCCCGTTTGGGCTTCAAGAACTTCCATAAAGACCAGATTTATCCCACCTGTTATTCAGCGGTGAGAAAGTTAGTAGAATTAGGAATAGAGCCTGGGGCCAAGGTATGGGTGCTTGGAGACACGGGAATAATGCAGGAATTGAAGGAGGGAGGATATCAAGCTTTGGGAGGAACTGATGAACGACTTAATACTCCATTTGACCCGGACCATCCATTGTTTGAGGTGGATCCCGAAGTCAAGGCTGTAATCGTTGGATCCACGAAAGACATCAATTATATGCGTATTTCCCTGACCTTGCAGTACCTTTTATACAACAACAAGAGCATTCCCTTCATTGGGGCCAACATTGATCGCACATATCCTGGTCCACATGGATTAATCTTGCCTGCGGGAGGAAGTGTGGTCAATTATATGGAATATACTGCGAAAAGACCATTCATCAACGTGGGAAAGCCTAGTACTGAGTTCTTGGACACTATTTTGCGTGATAATGAGTTTGATCGCGCCCGTACATTGATGGTTGGCGACACGTTGTATACTGACATCAAATTTGGAAACGATGGTAAATTGGGAGATGGAGCAGGGTCGTTGTTGGTTTTGTCGGGAGGCACTAAGGAATCGGACTTGGATCACTTGTTGCATAACCCAGAGGAATATGATGATGCACCCAGCATGACTCCACTGTTTGTTATGAAAAGCTTTGGAGAGTTTGTTGATATTTTAAACAAGTAGGATAAATAGACCAAATATTTGGGAGTAACTGACTGTAAAATAAATGTATTGAGCTCCAAATGGATTGATGTATGGATAAATGGCTTGTCACTGCCCCCTTGCTGATTCTGGGTATTTCTTGTCGAACCTATCAGTTTACGTCGAATTTTCAAAATCCTGGGACTGGTATTTTAATCAAAACAGATAAGTCGGCTGGGGCAGCCCATTTCTTATGATCTAGGTGTTCTTCCGCTCACTTCCACAACACATTTGGTCCATAAATTTCTGGTTCACTTTTTTGAATTCGACGGATATATCGAAGTTTTGTAAATCCGAATCTCGTGCCACCTCCAATTAAATGTCCCGATAATTGATAACTGTTCGGTAAAAGTCCTCAAGTGTCGAATCGTCCATCATAACCCGACATCTACACCCTTGACCCCCAAACCGGGACCCTTGTTATTCTATTGTTTACCCCAAACATGACAACTGTTCTTCCATAATAAAGTAAAAATCGGCGAAGGTCACTACGATTCCAGAATGGGCTTGCCCCCGCTCCCGAAATTTCGAAATTGAGCTAGGCTTATTCTTAGGAGCTGCTACGTCTACGTATGACGTCGTTGGGTCTTCCCATTAAATTCCTTTCTAATTCTGGTTCATATTGCCCCTGGGCATGGCTCCCAAAAAAAGCGCTAAACCAGAAAATTAATCTCACCACTACAACAAGAACCATTGTTACAATGATCAACTTCACCGGGCTGTCCAAGAAGCGGAACGTTAACTTGGGCAATCTGAGGAGTGGGCTCAATGGGGCTAACTATTTGGAGCGGTCGAGGCTCCAAAGGCTCCAACGGGAGGAGCAGAGACAGAAGGAGAAAGCGGCCATTCTTCTCCAGAACTCCATCCGGAGATACTTAGAATTGGCCCAAGTGGGCGAGGACATGAGGCAACGCTGGAGGTCTGGTATCTATAGCAATAACTGGTGCCTCCAGTTCCAATATTTGGCCACCTGGTGCTTATCTAGACAAAGTCTAGACGAAACTGCAACTGATCTCAACGTCTTGAGAGACCGGTTGAATACCTACGAGATCTGCCCCGCTGAGGCCATAGTGCTATTGGTGGCTCTTATCAACTTCCTATACCTGTCAAGACGTATTGCTGGGGACAATACTCTCAGATCCATGGTGGTGGGCCAGGTGATAGCCTGCGCTACTCGGGCTTTGGATGTAATCCAATCCTCGGACTGCAAGTTGATGCCGCAACGACTGGCCGATTTCAGTGGCAAACTCATTGACGGACTGCTTGCCTACATTAGAAAGGTGGAATCCGAACAATCTATCGGTCCATTGATTGCATTTGTTTTCAAAATAAACTCCATACTGCCGTTGCCTCGGTTCATCGAATTCTTGACAATCCCAGGTATTTTCAAAGATGCCAATATCAGAACGTCCGATTTTGCTCTTCCTCGGAGCGAAATCGCTTCGTTATCAGATGCATCCTTGGTTGATTTACTCGTCAACTTTCTCGACATGCACGGAGATTTTCCCTTTGACTACGAGGACTACGTCAATATAGCATCGATTCTTGAGCACGTTAATTTTTCTGTTCAACTACTGGAATTTGAGGATTATGAACAAGATCATGTGAAGACTTCAAATTATGTAACTGTACCCGAGACCGCGATACGGAGAATACAATCGATATATTCGGCGACTTTCATAACGAAGGCTATGGAATTATTGTTAAATGAGCAAAATGAACAGGGCTCTGAGCTAGCTTTCAAGCTCACATCGGGATTATTCATTTTAGTGCCAGAATTGCGCTCAAGACTTAGTATGTGGATAACCATAACCCCAGAAGCGTTTAAATGGTTTTACGCAGAACTAAATAAATTTCAAATTTATCACGCAATGCAACAAAGTTCGAAAAGCTATCTCAAAAGTGAAGAACTTAATCAATTAGTTGGCCAAGAATTGGTACATAATAGTGGGGAGAAACCTGGCGAATCAATTTTCTGGAAGGCTATATACACATTTGAACAGCTATATTCATTTTGGCTTATTGTTTCAAATGATTTAGAAAGTTTTCAAAGCGACAAATTGAACTTGCAGGAGGCTCATGACTTCTTAAAGTTCTTGAAGACGTTTTGTTTGTCATTAATTTTCATCCCTGAAGAAAAAGAGAACACCATATCAGTAATTACTTCTGATTTGAAGGCAATCACCATTACATTGCTCAATCAATTGTATTCAAAGAATTTGAGATTGAATTTCTTGCCGGACGACTTTTGGAATACTGAAGACTTGACGTTTAATATCGATTCATTGATTCAAATAACAGTTGAAGAAGAATTAAGGCTTCAGGATGAAGAAGGTTTAGAAGATGCTGGCGATAATTCACATCGTGCCTTGGGTAGTCAAAGTAATGCTGAAATAACAGGTGGCGTTTTTTCATTTAGTTCTTCCGGAGATATTTCAAGAAGGCCTTCAGACGTCAGTTCAAAGCTTCACATATTGAAATATGTTCCTTTTTTCATTCCATTCAAGGATAGAGTTAAAATCTTCCACTCACTTATAGAGCTTGATAAGATCAATACTAATCCACCGAACCCATTCACATTTATTCAAGAAAACAAGATCACGGCTGACATAAGGAGAGAAAATTTATTAGAGGATGCATTTAATTCATTTTCCAAGTTGGGTTCAGGTTTCAAGAAGCAAATTCAAGTTGTCTTTTACAATGAGTATGGTGGAAAAGAGGCAGGAATTGATGGTGGTGGAATTACAAAGGAGTTCTTGACCAGCGTTGCTCAGGAGGGTTTCGACCCTTCTAACAGTTTGGGCTTGTTCAAAGAAACTAGTGAGCATCAAGTATATCCGAACGATGAGATTGGTCTTAAATTAAGAAAAAATATTGAGCCGGAATTGCAACAAAAAAAGCTACAATATCTCAATTTCTTGGGTAAGATTATTGGCAAATGCTTCTATGAGAATGTTTTGGTGGACTTGTCATTCTCTGCATTCTTTTTGAACAAATGGTGTAATGACAAGATTAAAAGCACAATAAATGACCTTAGCATTATGGACAATGAGCTTTTCAGAAACTTAATTAAGCTCGAAAAGATGAGTGAAACGGAAATTGATGCATTGGATCTCAACTTCACTGTTAATGAGAACTTAGATGGGAAAAGTGAGAGCTTTGAAATCATCAAGAATGGGGAATCAATACCAGTTACTGGTAAGAACAAGCTTAATTATATTCTTCTGATTTCAAATTTCAAAGTGAATGCTTCGTTGTATGTCCAAACAAGATATTTTACCCAAGGGTTGGAAAGCATAATCTCACCCAATTGGTTAAAGATGTTTGATTCCCATGAGTTGCAAATGTTGATATCAGGAGGCGAAAACGATGTCAATATTCAGGATTGGAAAGAGAATGTGGAGTACGGGGGTTTCTTTGATGATGACCTTACCATTCATTACTTCTGGGAAGTAATAAAGGAAATGACGTCAGATGAGAGATTCAAATTGATTAAATTTGTCACATCTGTTAGTAGGGCACCATTACTTGGATTTGGCTCCTTGTCACCAAAATTTGGTATACGAAATTCTGGCAAAGATGTGAAAAGACTTCCTACAGCATCGACGTGTGTGAATTTATTGAAATTGCCTGATTACCAGGACAAACTGTTAATCCGAGAAAAACTCTTATATGCGATCAATGAAGAGGCCAGATTTGATTTGTCATGAAGAATAGAAGATACCCCTTGACAGTTACAGTAGTCGTATGTATGCAATACAAGGCTATAACCCTAAAATATATATTAGTAGCCAAAAATAAATGATCTGGCAAAATTAAACAAAAATCGTCCCAATTTAGGCTCTGCTCTTTCTCTTGTTCTTCAACAAAACCTTTTGCTTTACTTGTTTGGTCTCGGCCTCGGACTCGCTCTCCATCTCCTCGTCTTCGCTCATCATGTCTTCCGATGCAATTTCTTCTTCTTCTTCCACTTCCTCGTCCATGGCGGCTTCCTTGGCGGCCTTTCTCTCGGCCTTCAATCTCAACTCGACTTCTCTCATTCTCAACAACTCGGGGTTGTCGTTGACCAACTTTCTGTCGGCAGCCAATTGCTTTTCGGAGTTGCCTCTCATTCTGTTCTTGTAGAAGGCTCTTTCTCTCTTCTGTCTGATTTCCTCCACTCTGCCCATGGCCTTCAACGTGGTGGCAACCAAGTCACGGTTGTATCTGACAGGAACGTTTCTTCTGGAGGCAAAAGTCAAGGTGGAGTCGACCACAAGTTCTTTGCCAGCAGCCTTTCTGAAGGCCTTGGTCCATCTCAACTTCCGTGGGTTACGACGTTGCTTGAAGGACTTGTGACACTTGGAACGACAGAAACGGAACTCTTTGGAGTCGTTTCTCACGAACATGATGCCGTGCAAGGGATACACTGGGGAGGAGCAGAAATGACACTGATATACTCTCATTGCGGATTATGGTACTGGGGTGGGAAAAGTGGCTGGGGGGGGGACGCTTGGTTGGTGCTGCACGTGTGCTGTTGTAGTATAGTTCTTTATGGAAAGGTGCCTCGCCGGGAGATGAGCTGTGACAGTACTAGAATCACCAAGGTAGTAGCGTAAGGTAAAAGCTCATCTCTGAATTTTTCATCTTGATCAAAAGTGTCGCGCCTGCACACAGCGCGATGCCCTGATTGCATAGACAGAGGCATGCAAAAGGGGCGAAAAGGGGTCGGATATTACATCTTGGAGATGTTTCGGGTTTCTATTTGTCGAATTAGTCCGATCCCCTTATCAATATACTAGCATACACTCGAAACTGGCTAAATCGCCACCCATCCCTTTTCGCCTACTATTGGGCTCTGGCACGTGACCGGCCCTATTCAACCTCGAAGAAAATTTACCTACACCCCAGTCATAATGGCAGGCAACATGGAGATACCTACGTTGGCGATTCCCGGAAGTTCCCAAACTGAACAGCACCAGAGCCAGCCACAATACACCGGCCACTTGCAGCAAAAGCCGGCGCCCGAGGGCTCGGCGGAGTACTACTTCAACCAAACCACCGACTGGATGGGTGACCACCCATGGCTCACTGGAGCTGGCGTTCTTGGCTTGACATACTTTGCCGCCGGTTTCTTCAAGTCCAAACAGCCTGGACTCAACGGAAAGGCCTTCATCAAGGGCTCTTTTGGCCAGAAGATGACTGCTAGAGAGGCTTTGCAGGTGTTGAACTTGAAGGAAACCAACTTGTCCCAGGCCAAGTTGAAGGAGCAGCACCGTAAGTTGATGATGGCAAACCACCCGGACAAGGGTGGCTCGTCGTACTTGGCCACCAAGGTGAACGAAGCCAAGGACTTCTTGGAGAAGAGAGGTGGCATGAAAAAGAAGTAGTGGAAGTAGTCCATTCTGGACTAGGAATGAAAGTATTCCGGTGACACTAGCAAGATTCTAGTGGATCCTGGTCCGCATGTACATAGAGAATAATAAATCGTGGCCAAAATAGAGGGATGTAGGTGAATAAAATAATTTCAAGGCATTGAACTTAGAGGTGATAAACGATTAGGTGCATATGAGATGACATGACGACAGAGGCTATATTTTAATTCAGATTATTTGAAGTAATTTGAAACAATAAGTATTGCTAGAAATTTCAATTAATCGGGCAAATACTGCCACCAAATATAAATCAAGATACTGCTAAAGGTTTCGGTTAATTAATAACTACCGTAAGACCAATTAATTAATCAAATACTGCTAAAGGTTTCGGTTAATTAATTAATCACCTACTGTAAGATGTGTCACTTAATTCAGCACCTTGTCCGTAGCTATATAAATTGAGAACCAAGGTTTTGACACTTAAATGCAGCAAGACTCATTATGAAACACCACACCCTACTCCCTTGAAACAGCCCCAGGTGCACTCACTACATCAAAACCCAGCCATCACAGGTGCAAAAAGAACTATTCTACTCAACAAATCAAGCCTCATATCTACATTAGTCGCCTCGTTTTACCACACAGGTATCAATATAATCATGCTCGCTAGGTCTCCTGAATAATTGGCCCTGTCCATCGTATCTGACTTCCCCATGTCGTAGTTTCTAGCCGAGCCTTCCTCCGCCCCATAGTTCTCGCTAGCAAGATTTCGCGTGGCGGTGGCCCGGCCAGTTTGCATCACCACAGCCTGCAATTTGCAGGGTCATCACGTTGAAGCAGCTGCACCCATTCCAGAGCCAAACACGAGACAACTGACACATGGAGCACTGAACTAGTAACACTATATACACAATATATGATGTCACATCTCTCCTTAACACACATCACCCCAACACGATTACCTCACTCTTCAATACCTTCACCACCACTACCACCACCTCTGGTGGCACTACTCCAGCAATAGTGCCTAGTATGTTTCTCCCTAACGGCTCCCCATCGCCGTGTCGCTCGCCCCACATGCAGTCGTTTTCTCCCTAATGCCACCGCCTTCGCCTCCGACACTGCCGTGATCTTGCCGGTAGTGCGACTTTCAACAAATCGTTTCGGAACATCACAACCAAGCACCTGCTATAAATACTTTCATCAACCCCATTGCCAGTAGCTGTGCCAGCCAATCCGCTTTAATTGGCCATCCATTGAACAGTCCCTGTTTATATTGGCTACTTGTTAGTCTCCCCAACTTACCCCTATTTCATTGGCTGTCCCTAACACAGCCAGCTTGATTGGATCAAAACTTGGCATCGAGATTGCTCACGACGCTATTTCCTTTCATCCAAAAGGTTTCTTGTAATAAGCCTATATCTCAACCACCAACCCCATTCCAATCCGTGCCATTGTGATTTTGTCACCATTCTCCTGTTGTTCCACTTCCAATGACCACTTACGAGAAAATTGTCAAGGGGGCCACCAAAGTCAAGGTGGCCGCTCCCAAACCCAAATACATCGAGCCAATTCTCATGGCCACGTCAATTGACCGCACTGTCGCCTCAGAAAACTTTGGAATCATCATGAGAACCTTGAGACAAAGACTCCAGGACAGCTCGTGGTCTGTGGTGTACAAATCGTTAATCGTTCTCCATGTGATGATCAGAGAGGGCGATCGGGATGTGGCGCTTTCCTATTTGTCCAAGGAGGGCCACGGAATGCTCAACCTCTCGTCTCTGAACATCTCCAAGACCCACAATTTCAATTCAGATGTCCGATTTATTATGAAATATTCCAAATACTTGTCCACCCGTGTGAAACAATTTGAAGTCACTGGCATTGACTATGTGCGAGATGAACGCTCCAATAACACTTCTGGTCTGACTGGTGGAAGATTGAGAGGGTTGTCCATTGAAAAGGGTTTACTTAGAGAGTCGGAGAGTGTCCAAAAGCAAATCGATGCATTACTTAAGAATAACTTCATGGAAAATGAAATCAATAACGATGTTCTTTTGACTGCATTCAGATTATTGGTGAATGATTTGTTGGCTTTGTTCCAAGAGTTGAACGAGGGCGTAATAAATCTTTTGGAGCATTACTTTGAGATATCCAAATCGGATGCCGAGAGAGCATTAAAAATTTATAAGAAATTCGTCGATCAAACTAAGTACGTCATTGATTATTTGAGGGTTGCCAAGCACTTGGAGTATGCTACAAAATTGCATGTTCCAACTATTAAACATGCGCCCACGGCTTTGACCTCTTCTTTGGAAGAATATTTGGATGATCCAAACTTTGAAATGAATAGACAGCAATATTTGAGAGAAAAACTGACCAATGGTGCAAATGGAAATGCTGATATGGCATCCCAGTCAATTGCCCCGCTTGACCAGCAGCAGCAGCAGCAGCAGCAGCAGCAACAGCAGCAGCAACAACTTCAACAACAACAACTTCAACAACAACAGCTTCAACAACAACAACTTCAACAACAGCAACTTCAACAACAGCAACTTCAACAGCAGCAGCAGCAGCAGCAGCAGGCCCAGAATGGCAACACTGATCTACAAAGAAGTGGGACCTTGTTGGTCCAACAGTCTACTTATAATCCATGGGGAATAGTTGTTGGACAACCCTCTCAAGTAATTCAAGCATATCAGCCAGTTTCGGTACAGGCTCCAGTCCAAGAAGATATTTTCCAGCAGCAGCAGCAGCAACAACAACAACAACAACAACAACAACAACTCCAGCAGCAGCAGCAGCAGCAGCAGCAACTCCAGCAGCAACAGCAGCAGCAACAAATGCAAGCTTCGCTTACGGGAGGACAAAATCAATTTCAGCAAGCACCCAACCCACTTCAAAATGCCTTTACTGGAGCCGGTTTTGGTGGATATGGGCCCCAAGTACAACAAGTACCAATCCAACAGCAAGCCACGAGTTCCAATCCATTCTTACAGCAATCATATACCGGAAATGTTACTCAGCATCAAATACAACAGGCTGCTCAACCAGTACAACAGCAGCACACGTACCAAAATGGAGTCCCTGGATCTGATTCTAATCCTTTTTCGAAGTTGACATCTAGCTTGACTGGACAACCAATAGATCAGAGCGCAAATAATTCCAACCCTTTTTCCAACACCAGATTTGCTAACAATAGTACAACCACCGCCTTATCATTCAACAACAATTCCAATGATGGATCTAGCAAAGCACCTATTCAAGCTTCAGCTACAGGAAACAATCCATTCAAGATTTCCCAAGCAACTACTAATCTTTTCAATGATGTTGCCAACAAGCAGGCTCAGCAAACATTAAAACCTCAACCAACTGCTGGAGGGTTGGAAAACATTCCAACTGTGTCGGTTTTCCCAGAAACCCAGAAAGACGCTCAGAGACAGCAGTATCTAAATAATGCTGCAGTTGGTTTACATTCTGCACACACTGGGCAATTCCCTCAACAGCAACAACAATTTCAGTTCCATCAACAACAGCCCATGCAAACTGGCCAGCTTCCTCCGCAAATGCAACAAACGGGTCAAGCTCAACAACTGTACCAAACTGGTCAATACATGGGACAAATTCCTCCATATCAGCCCCAGCAGCAAGTTCTTGTGCAAAACAACTACGATGGACCTAGCCTCATTTAATCTTGTTTACATTGTTCATTTCAGTACACTCTATATTTTGTTAAAATAGCATCTACATTAAACTAGTTACTTGTAGCGTAGAGGGTTTCGAGAATGTAGAATGCATTCTCAATTATACTACCATTTTCGGGTTCAGAAGAGAACAATATCTCCGTGGAAAAAACAATGCAGCACATTACAATCGAATCAGATTCTAATTAAATATATTTTATGACAACTAAGTAAAAGATTTGGGGCTATTAGAAACACCGCAAAACAATAGAGAGAATTGAACAATTTCAAACGATAAGATGCAAAGGTTTTCTGTAGGCTCAATCATATGCAAGGCTTTCTATGGGCTCAACAACTACAAGAGAGAGTATCCAATCAAGGAGAGTGCAGCCATGAACGCACCGCTAATTGAGTTGGAACTGGCTCCGTTCGCTGTCGAGGCAGAAACAACAGAAGGACTGGCGGCACTGGTTTTAGTGGTGAGTGTGGAGAGTGTAGAAGAGGAGAGTGCAGAACTCGTAGGAATTTGTTCCTTTGTAGATGGGGCAACCGTGGTTTTGGAAGATGCAGATGAAGTGGAAACACCAGCCGATGTGGAAGTAGATGGGGCAACCGTGGTTTTGGAAGATGCAGATGAAGTGGAAACACCAGCCGATGTGGAAGTAGATGGGGCAACCGTGGTTTTGGAAGATGCAGATGAAGTGGAAACACCAGCCGATGTGGAAGTAGATGATGCTACTGCAGACTTGCTGGTGGTGGCGGTACTGGTGCTAGCACCGGAACTACTGATGGAAGTAGTGGTGGCGGTAACGGTGGACTTAGACGAAGAAGTTGCCGATAAGCTGCTGGAACCGGAGCTGGAGCTGGAGCTGGAGCTGGAACTAGAAGTGGAGCTGGAAGCAGAGCTAGTGGAACTAGAAGAAACCTCGCTCGCTGGTTTGGCCAGAAGATCGACGTTTCCAAGTCTTCCGTTAACTTTTCCGCCCTTGGCCTTGATGGAAGACCATGCTCCGGAGTTGTCGCCATAGGAGTAAGAAGAACCCGAGGAGTAGTCGCTGACGGACAATTGTTGGATTTGCATGCTCCATGGGGCCTTGGAGTAGTCGGTAAGACCTCCGGCCCACTCGATAGTACCAGGAGCGTTGTCCTGGTCACCTCCGGCCCAAAGTCCGATGAAGACTTGCATTGGGGTTTGAGGGAAGCCCTGGGGGTTGTCGGGCAACAAGGTTCTCACCAAGGCTCCGTCAAAGTACCAGTTGAGGTAGTTTTCGGTCCAGTCGATGGTGTAGTTGTGGAAGTCTGCCTGGGGCGAGGGGATGTTGTGGTAGATGCCTCTGTCGTAGGTGACGGTGCTGCCCTTGGAGAACCAGTTGCTCTGAAATTGGGTGGTGTCGCCGCCCAAGATCTCCATGTCGATCTCGTCCAAGTCGTCGGACTGCAAGTAGAAGGTAGACACCACGCCGGTGCCGGGGGCGGCCTTGAGGTGGACCTCCACGCGGCCAAACATGATGTAGAAGTTGGATCTCAACGAGGGGTTGTCGAATCTCTTGGCCAAGGTCAAGTCGAGGCCGTTGGGGGTGAAGGAGACCTGGCTGGGGGACGAGAGGATGGTGAAGTCGGCGGGCTTGGAGGTGAAGGACTCGGTGACGTCCGAGCCCAACGCAGGGTCGGAGGGGCAGTTGTCCTGCTTAAGGGGGTTGCAGTTGTCTGCGAGCGAGGAGCCCACCAAGGCCATGGTGGTGAGGAGCGACTTGACTGTGACCATTTTGCAGCAGATGGGGGAGACCGAAGACGCGGGGGGAGTGTATGAGGGAAGCGGCGGTGTAGCGAGAGGGAAAGGGGGGTCTGTGGAGGGACTGAGGAGCGAGGGTCTGGAGCTGGGATGAGCTGGACAGAAGGGTGGAGAGTGGAGAGTGAAGAGTGGAGAGTGAAGAGGAACGAACCGTCTCCTTATATACTACCGTTGCCGCTGCCCTGCCGCTGCCGCCGCAGTGACCCCAGACATGTGGGTGACACACCTGGCACCGACCCCTTCGCAGGATCCAATTATAGACTTAAACAATAAACTTAAGCGAGGGTCCCACGCGCGTAGATGCAGTATTGTTTCTCGAGTTCACGAATTTGATGTTGGCGAAAAGAACAATCGCGAGGCATGGAATAATAGCCCTAGTGGAGCAAACCGAGCTATTGTGGTCGCCAGAGGGCCGAGATGCCGGGCATGGAGGGTGGGGGGGCGCGGCCGGTGCGATGGGGGTGCTACTGGCTCGAAGACTGGGCCCGGTGGCCCAGTCTTGCCGTCAAACTGCCCCGTTCAGAGTTGGCCCATGCTGCTGCTGCTGCTGCGGCCCCGGTGTCATGCATCAGCCGAATCGCGTCGGTGACGCACGCTGCTGTCTTGGGTTATGGGGCCAGCAGGAGCCTGGGCGGCGGCGGAGGGGGAGAACGGGTGCCGATTGGCCAAGAGGGTCCTTGGAATGTGTGAATGTGCTTCTGGTGTGGAGGGTCGCAGATAGTTGGCATGGGGCGGCGCCGGGCGACGACAGCGGCCTCCAGAAGGGCTGGCTAGTTGCAAGGGCCGACACCTGCAAAACGCACGCACAAAGCAAAATACGATAACGACACCTGCGCGAAAACCCGCTGTCCGTCACGTGACCGCGGACCACCGCGTCCGGTTTGGGCATGGCGTCCAGCCATGGCAGAAACAGGGGCTGTTTGAAGGCTGGACCGGGGCCAAATCAGGCAGATCAACGGCACCACCGCGATCCGGTGGACCACTCGTATTTGCCGCCACAACGGGCATGTGGACACTGGTGCTCGGCCCTAAGTGTGCTCGTGCGAGTCAGACTCGTAGTCAAGCGACGCGGTGATAAGATCGCCCCATCTCATCTCACCATTTGACACGCCGGTGAATGAAGCCATCACTATGACTACACGCCGTGTGTTGTGAAAGAGTCATTGCTAGGGTGGTGTAGGGGAGAGGCGGACGGTTGGTGCTAGTCCTGAGCGTCTTTTGGCGGAGCGGTCAGGCCATGTTCCATCCCGGAGTAGATTGCGCGTAATGTTGAACTCCACAATACATACCCCGGTGCGCGCCGTAGAACTCTCAATCTGAGGCGTGGTTGTACGTCTGCAGCAGCGTTTAGGCCACAGGAACCGGGATTCGAAATGGCAACGCCAGTTTAGCCAGCCCTTGGGCATTGACACCTCGATATTTTCGCAACTGAAGAGAATCGATGCACCACAAACGAAGTGCCGATAAGGAAGGGTGTCAGACTTCTTCCCCGGCTCGTATCTCCGGATGCTGGAAGTGTCTCCTATTCCTACGCCTATGTGTCTGCATTGGGCTGTGTTTCTTGCTACGGTGATTCCCATGTAGCTATAGGCCCGACTGGCATGAGATAATGAATGTAATGCATAAACCCGTCTGCCATGACACACCAGCTGTCATGAACAATTTGAACTCATCAAGAAATTGAACTTGAACGGATCTCCTGGAGATATTGAACGAGTTCCAGGAGATCTTGAACCGATCTGTCATTTGCCATCAGAAAATTGAATGGACTGTCATCAGAAAATTGAAACGATCAGAAAATTGCACCGATCTGTTATCAGAAACTGAATTAGGGGAAACTTTATTTGGCACTAGCATGCTCTGATTACATGTCAATATTTACCTGCTCCATAATTAGAACCATTTCTAGCAGATCCGACACCTATGGCACAAACTTGGCAAGAGCTGTGGATACTATACCCCAATCTCGAGCACTGCATTGGAGCTTAAGTTGATACCGCGAATTTGTGCTCTTGTTGGCTTCTAAAATTGTATTCTTAATTACATAGCAAAATCGGTTGCAACTACGAATCAGAATAAACTCGGAGAGCCCCACCTTGTTGTTTTATTGGCATTTGTACCCCGATGAACCTCTAAAAAACATACGCAAGAGCGTGTTTGAGTGAAACTCTATTTTCAACGTTTTTCTTGAATCCTGGGGTGTTGGTTTGGTGATTGCTCCTTCTTCTCTTGGCTTTCTTCCTTCAGTACAACAGGTGATTCTTCAGAATATTCAAATAGGATATTGTAGGCTGAGCCGAGACTCTACCATCGGACCTGTATCCAGCTCAAAGGAATGATAATGCCCTTTCGGTATCAAGCGGCGATCCTCTCTTCTTGTAAATCATATTGTAGTAGGATGCAGCACATAGGTGCACCATTGAAAGGTGCAACCAAGTCATGTTAGGTTAATAGTCTGCAAAGAATATGGGGTAAATCGTCTCATATCTTATGCCACTCTTGACCTATTATACCATTCTTGGTTTACCATTAGACAACCTTGTTCTTATTATACCATTCTGGACCTATTATACCACTCGTTACCTAGTATTCCACTCTTGACCCATTGTACCACTCTTGATGCACCAATAGACCAATCTTGTACTTATCATAACAATCTTGTACTTATTATTACAATCTTGATCTTATTACACCACTCTTGACACATTATACCATATCGACTCCGGTCACACAATCATCTTTATGGCGCCCTTCTCTGCCTACATTAATTTCCTGCTTGTTGATTACTCCTAATTATTCCCATCTCCAGATGTCCTTCTGCCACCCTTCCGTCACGTCGGAGTCCTCGCCATACTCCTGCTGCCACTTGGTGAACCCGCCTTCCAACAACCACACCAGAACTTTCTCCAATTGGGCCCTTTCCGATGGGGTGCTTTCGTCCAAGGACATAATGAATTTAAGGGCAGCAGAGGGGCCCCGCTGCTGAGACAAGGCACAATGAAACACCACGTCGCCAACGTTTTGGGCTACAAGGCGCTTTCGGATCTCGGCCAATTGACTAAGATACTCGCCCGAAGGATAGTGCCAGGATCCCTTGATGTGGCCACCCGCGTGGTCGCCATCACGGACATCGATCACGGCCAATGCTTTGCCACTGGGAGCTCCAGAAAGAAGCCACCCACGGAGCGTGGCCGGACTGACAATTCTAAGATCACTCAAGCTTACCATGGCGCTGTATGAAGCTCGAATGGGACGTGGCAGGTATAGGGTCTTGCTACAACTGGCGCTGCTGCACTCACGTCTCGATCCAATATTCGCACGTGCTGAGCTTGCGATTTTCCCAACATACCCCATGTCACGTGCGCCAGGCCCTGGTTCCCACCTAAAACCCACGGGAAAACACCCGTGTCAACAATAGAATTAGCAGCAACACTAGCTTCTTCTCCAGCACAGTGTCAAGCGGATCCTGGTGGCACAAAACCGGATCCTCCGACACTCATCTCTTCCTTTTCGGCTGCCACATCACGCAACCTCGACTCTACATTCTATAGAATTTTTCACGAGAAGGAACCCTTCCTGTACACAGGCAAGATCTAATAACGGAGTGTTTAAACCTACTCAACTCTTTGAAGTGCTACCCATTGAACGCAGGCAGTAACCGTTCCGGTCGTCCAGTCCCTGCCAGAACACATCCCCACTACAAGGTCCCAGAGACACGTCACATAAACACACGCACACCATGGCAGGTCAAGAGGATAAAGGGGGCCTCAGTAGAACTATCTCGGTCGAGTCCATAGCTCCCAAGCTCTCGTCGCTATTCAAGAGAAAGAGAAAGAGAGACGACTCCAGGAGCACCACCCCTGCTGCGTCGGCTTCGGAATCAGACGACGACGAGCCCGCCAAGAAGAAACGCTTGAACAAGACCAAAGAACAAATCGAGTTTGAGACCAGGGAAATCAAACTTAGCGAAGAGTTGCCAGAAGAATTGCGAAAGTTCAGGCCACAAGGCTACAAGTTCAATATCCCTCCAAAGGATCGTCCCATTAGAATCTACGCCGATGGTGTCTTCGACTTGTTTCACTTGGGACACATGAAGCAATTGGAACAGGCCAAGAAGTCCTTTCCTAACGTGGAATTGGTATGTGGTATTCCTTCTGATGTGGAGACTCACAAGCGCAAGGGTTTGACTGTTTTAACCGACGCTCAAAGATCCGAGACCTTATTACACTGTAAATGGGTGGACGAAGTGATTCCTAACGCGCCTTGGTGTGTGACTACGGATTTCTTGTTAGAGCACAAGATTGATTATGTTGCCCATGACGATCTTCCATATGCTTCCTCTGATTCCGACGATATCTACAAGCCAATCAAGGAAATGGGAATGTTCTTGACTACTCAAAGAACTGAGGGAATATCAACTTCCGACATCATCACCAAGGTTATCCGCGACTATGACAAATACTTGATGAGAAACTTTGCCCGTGGTGCCACAAGAAAGGAGTTGAATGTGAGTTGGTTAAAGAAGAATGAGCTTGAGTTCAAGAAGCACATAAGTGACTTCAGGAGCTATTGGAAAAAGAACCAAGAAAATCTCAACAATGTTTCCAAAGATCTTTACTTTGAGGTGAGAGAATATATGAGAGGAAAGAAGTTTGATGTTCAATCATTCTTGGAAAACGGAAGCAACCAATCACTCAACAGCGATTCGGAAGACTTGAATTCGCGTGTGAGTTCACCATTAAGTGAGTTCGCTTCTAAATACATTGGCAATGATAACAAGGAGTTGAATAGAAATGGTAAGTCTTTGCTTGCCAATGTGAAAGAATGGATGAACAAGTCAATTGACTCCCTTGATGATTTCACTACCGACGATGAGAAGGATCCTTCCACTCTTATTCCAAAGCCGAAACTCCAACAACCAACAGAGGATGATGAAAGCTTTGTATCAAACTCAAATGAGGAGGAACCTAAGACAGAAATACCTTCGAAGGCAAAGAGAATAATTCTAACTCCCAAGAAGAAGAATGTGAATGCAAAAGATAAGTAAGTGGCCGGTCCTACTAGTCCTTTAGCCTGTATCTATATAGAATCATTGATAATTTGGCTGTAACATAAATACGTCTTTGTAGGAAGTTTCAAGCCTAAAACTCTATTCCTAATCTTTGGCCACTATGTGTCACGTGACTAATGTGGTATTTCGTTTCTCTACAAACGATTTTATCACCTTAGCAAGAGTTGGCTCCATATTGGAAAGTTAATTGCGTTTCACAGTTCAGTTTTTAGTACTCCTGCGTCACGAATGGGTTTTAATCCTGAAACTAAGGAAATAGGCAATAGTTTGCACAAGACCTCGGGCAGTTATGGAGGCGATGAACTTCACGATCAAGAAAGCACCCTTCATCATCTTCAAGAGCCACTTGACGCCCATGAAGTATATAATGTCCAGCTTGAACAGCTTCAATTACAACTTAATCATCAGCAAGATTTGCTACTGAGGAAGATTAAGATGGACGGGTCACTGTCCAATACTTGGAGTTTTACGCAAGGCTTAATGATAGGGCAGGCCAGTGTGATCTTGGTAATAATCATCTTTGTCAAGTTCTTCGTCTTTGCCGATGCTTCGCCTACCACCAGTAAAAGCTCCTCCAAAGATGCTGCTAGTGTGGTGGTAAAAAAGCATTCTACTAGTAAGAAGGAAGGTAGCGAAAGTCCCAACGAGGAATCGGATAATGACGTCTCCAAAGTGTCCAGTATCTTGGAAAAAACATATTACGATGTTGACAGTCATGCTTCGGAGTCATTGGACTGGTTCAATGTGTTGGTAGCTCAGACTATTTCTCAGTTGAGATCAGAAGCATTGCTGTCTGACAATATTTACCATTCGTTGAATGATTTCCTAGTCAGTACTGATTTGCCTGAGTTTTTAGGCAAGATCAAGCTCACAGAGATAGATATTGGGGATGACTTTCCTATTTTTTCCAATTGTCGTATTAAGCACAGCAAAGATGGTTCCGGCAGGCTCGAAGCCAAAATAGATGTGGATTTGTCTGACACCTTGACTCTCGGGATTGAGACCCAATTACTACTCAACCACCCACGGCCCTTGACTGCTATCTTGCCTGTGGAGCTTTCTGTGTCCATAGTACGATTCTCCGGCTGCTTGACGGTCTCACTTATTAATACTGGTGATTTGGACGGTTCTAGTGAAGCCAAGGACGAGGAGCCAAAAACTCCTACAACCCCGGATCTTGACACTTCTGCATCAACACGAAAGCCATCTGAGAGTCCTGGTGCTGGAACTGCATTGATGTTTTCCTTCTCTCCAGATTACCGTTTGGAGTTTACTGTGAAGTCTTTGATAGGCTCACGGGCAAAGTTGCAAGATGTTCCAAAAATATCTTCGTTGATAGAGAATAAATTGCGCAGCTGGTTTATTGAGAGATGCATAGAGCCAAGGTTCCAGGTTGTCAAATTGCCCTCATTATGGCCAAGAAGAAAAAATACCAGACAGCCCGTTCACTCCAGTGTCAACGGGGTTGTCGATAAGGCTGAAGAACCTTCTTGAGCTGTTTTCCCCACTGAGAAATCCTGTCTCATCACATGTAAATATTTTGAATTAAATGGTTAGCAGCATTGAAAACACAACAACACCAACCGCCGTAGATATTACTTAACGTAATGCTTAAACTAAGCCTTGCCTGTGTTATGAGTCTCGGTTAAAAGCCACGAATCGCTTACGCTGATGCGTTTGGAGACTCTACTCCTAAAGAGGAATAGATTCGTCTAAGAGTTAGGAAATTTAAAGCAACTTTCGCAAAAGTTCAGCTAATAATCTAATACGTTGGGATCAGCCATGTCAGTATGGAAAATGGAGGTCAAAGTGATCTGCTGCCAAATTTTCAATTTGTTCAAGGATGCTACGTGGATTTTATTACCATGTTGTATATTGAAGGCACCGACTCCCGGTGCCCATTTAATGGGTATATATAATCGTCCAGACTCCGAAGTGCGTAAAAAGAGAACAACCGAAAGGAAAAGTTTAGATCAAGAAGAGGAAAGATGCACTTGGCCGCAAAAACCAGAACCAATAAATAGACATTTTAGGATACACTTCAAACAATTTAGTTGAAGGCGAACAAAATACCAACGAGGAGAGCACCAACAGAAACAGAAGCAACACTACCAGAGTTGGCAACTGGGGCAACAGTTGGCAAGCTTGGAACAACGGTAGAGTTGTGAGCTGGAGCGGCTGGAGCAGCTGGAGCAGCTGGAGCTGGCTTTCCAGATGGAGCAGCTGGAGCTGGAGCTGGGTGTGCAGGAGTAGAAGCAGAGGCGACAGTCACAGTAGCCTTGGAAGTAACAAAGGTAGTTTCTCCCTTGGTGGCAGGTGGCACAACGCCAGTGGTGATGGTCTCAGTCTTACCTGGAGCTGGAGCTGGAGCTGGACCAGTGGTGGTTGGAGCTGGAGCTGGAGCTGGACCAGTGGTGGTTGGAGCTGGAGCTGGACCAGTGGTAGTTGGGGCTGGACCGGCTGGGGCAGGAGGAGTGTGGACAACAGTGGAAGTAGAAGTAGCTTGCTCAGTAGCTGGAGTGGAGGTCAAAGGACAGTAAGTAACGTACGAGGTAGTTTCCTCAGTGACAATAGTCCAACCGGTGGTAACTGGCTTGGTAGTACAGGCGTGGTCGGAGCAGGAAGTGATGGTAATCACAGTGGTTCCGTGGTGGGTGACAGTGGAAGTACCACCGTTGGCAGGAGGAGGAGCAGAGGCAGAGCTAGAAGCAGAGCTAGAAGCAGAGCTAGAAGCAGAGCTAGAAGCAGAGCTAGAAGCAGAGCTAGAAGCAGAGCTAGAAGCAGAGCTAGAAGCAGAGCTGGAGGCTGGAGTGGAAGAAGCAGAGCTAGAAGCTGGAGTGGAAGAAGCAGAGCTAGAAGCTGGGGTGGATGAGGAGGAGCTAGAAGCTGGGGTGGATGAGGAGGAGCTAGAAGCTGGGGTGGATGAGGAGGAGCTAGAAGCTGGGGTGGATGAGGAGGAGCTAGAAGCTGGGGTGGATGAGGAGGAGCTAGAAGCTGGGGTGGATGAGGAGGAGCTAGAAGCTGGGGTGGATGAGGAGGAGCTAGAAGCTGAGGTAGATGAGGAGGAGCTAGAAGCTGGGGTGGATGAGGAGGAGCTAGAAGCTGGGGTAGATGAGGAGGAGCTTGAAGCTGGGGTGGAAGAAGAAGAGCTAGAAGCTGGGGTGGAAGAAGAAGAAGAAGAAGGAGTTGGAGTAGCAGACGAGGAGATGGAAGAGGTTGAAGACACACAGCTGGCATCCCAACAGAAGTTTGGCAAGACAGTTCTTTGAGTCTTCAACTTGTCAAAGACAGGCGAATTCCAGTCTCTCTCAGATAATTCAACAAGTTCCAAGTCTCTCTTGAGTTGTTGAGGGTTGTTGAAGTTACCGTCCAAGGTGTAGGTATACTTCTCAGCAAAGAGGGTCTTCCAGATGTCCAAGTAACTGGTGGTGTTGGAAGTGAAGTCGAAGGAAATAGACAAGTCATCAGGCAAACAGAACAAACCATTGTGCTTCGAGGCAGCAACCAAGACAATAGCATTCCACTTGAAGACGTTAGGAGTGTCGTAAAGAGCACCTGGACCAGAAATAACAGCTTGTTCAGAACCTCTCTTGGCGAGAGAAGATTGGTCGTAACCCAAGTTTTGAACGATGACACTCTTCAGTCCAGAACCGAAGATGTTGTTCAATTCGTAGGCGACAACGGTGTCGAACTCAAGGGTGACCTTGAAGATGTTGTCCTTGACGTAGACAATGTTGGAGGCAGACAAAGTAGCCTTTGGAACGAGCCAGCCGTCTCTCTTGGCCACTTGGGTGTACTCTTCTTGGGCAAGCTCCAAGAAGTCTCTCTTCAAGTTAAGACCGACGTTCAAGTCGATGTTGAGACCGAATTGGAAGAGGTCTCTTGGGTGACATCCGCTTCCACCTCCGAGACCGAGAGTGAAATCGAGATCAACATCAAGTCCGATGCCAATTCCAAAGGCATTGGCACCTGGGACCATAGTAGAAGCTGTTAAAGCGAGGGCAGCAGCCTTGAGATTAGAAAAAAGCATTGTTTCTGAGTAGTGAGCGAATGAATAGGCCTTAGACTGATGGAGAAGGCGAAGAAGGTGGCAAACCTGCCATGTATTTATACATGAAAATGTAGCTGCAAGCTCGAAAACGTTACCGCCCCAATTCCTTCCGTGCTTCTAACAAGAAGAGGGTGTGAGGAAGGAGTATTTCCTAAAGCATCTAATTCGTCTTGGGCCCAGTGTCGTAAAAATAATCAACTCAGTATTTGGCAGCAATAGGCTTCGCTGCTTAATTAGTTGCAACCATGCACCTTTTGCAGACAATAGAAAAAGTTAAGTTTTCGCGTTCGGGCATTTGGGTGCTGAAAAATTTAGGCTTACGCATTTGACTCGAATCAGAACTGACTATTCCGCCGATCAATTGATTGGAGGCCCAAAGACCCTTAGCGTCTAGACCCAATTGTCCGAGCTAAGATCAGGCATAGGGAAATGTATTGTCCGAGGCAGCCAGGCTTGCGACTCCCACATGCCGGCACTTGTTCAACTGCGAAGGACTATAGAGCATCCTAAGGCATTTGCTGGAACAATAGAAGAACAAAGACAGACAATATCAGACGAGATGTTTGTTTGGCTCCTAAAGAAGCATAATTCGCAGGCTTTCCAAAGGGCTTGTTCGTGGGTTGTTGTCCCGTACAGTGGCAAAAGCTTCAAAGCCATGAACTGCTTCGTTCCACTTGGGCCACCGGTGGGGGCTCTGACTTTTCACCTTTTTCGGTTGGAAAAATGCCATTTGCGGCAATTGCTCAAGACGGTTCAGCCCATCTCTGCTGTGCGCTCGGTTAGTTGGTCTCTGATGCCACTCCAACGGCAACCTGACACATGCATCCGCCCTGTCCGCTCGCCTGGACTCTTGCAAATGAATTCACATGGTCTGGTCCACTGCATGAGCCCTCGCGTTTGTGAAATTTTTTCGTCTCGTGGGTTTTGATGCTAACGATCTCAATAATATTCCTGCGGCCTTGTTCTGCAGCAATTATACCCAGTATGGATATCAGGTGCGAAAACGAGACAAAATTTCGGTGCCTGCCTGCCTACGAGGATACGGAATTCTGTCGAGTAATTCGCTGACAGCATCTAAGGCTATACCGTGCCTGTGTTGCATCTCGACCCAGATTAGACCCGACAGCATAGGCCGAAACGCATCTGCACCAGAAAGGTACCAATTTTACCACCTGGAACTGGAAGTAAACTTTCAAACCGTCTCCGCAAGACAGTCTTTCAAAGCCTCGTGGTGCAATTGAAGGTGCACAACTGGCGAGACGGCCTCATCTGTGGCCATGAATGCTTTCCTCCTATCAAATGCCCCAATTTGGGTGGCAGGGTTCCCAACAATCCGCAAGGCATACGTATTACTGCGCTGGGATAATTGGACTTCACCTACCCTCATGTAACCTATTTAGGGGTGCATTATATCATTCTAAGCTGCAGTCTTGGCGAGCCCCCATGTGATTGAACAAAGTTCCTGAGGTTCACCAACAATAGAGGAGATGGGGAAAGTCTATGAGCCGCAATAGCGTCGAGGTGGTTCTGGCGCCTCGGCTCGTAAAAGTTGTTTCCAAGTCGCCCACTCTGCGCCAGAGAACCTCGGTATATGCAAGGGCTCTGATTGGAGCTCCTCGCCAATTCGGTAACCTAAAGCACACCGACGCCTCAATTACATCAACATGGGAGATCCTAAGAATTATAAAAAAAATACCGAGCTAATGCCACTATAGTCAGGTTCGGGTTGTTTTTGCCTCCTCGGCTAAGGCTTAGAGTATTGATCAGCTGTTAATATTCAATTTCGATATCTTTCGCACTTCCGCCGGCCCTAAAGTCAAAATCCGCGTATTGTTAAAGGATTTGTCTTATTATCGCTATTTTTGGAGGGCGAGCGCCTACTTATACTTTAAATGGAGGTTTTATGGGAAAGGATATACGGAGGCGGGTCTACACTTACTCTCTGGGATTGAGTGAACGGAATTATACCGGGCACGTCCAAGAGTGTCCTGATTCTTACTCTTTTTGCCTCGAATAATTTGAAAGTTGACACTTGACATCGTAATTAAGATAATAACTTTGGTGCAAGCTTCCCTATTTGCAGTCGCGAATTGCGAATTTCGAGTCTTGAAGACTTCTCTGCAGAGGAGTCTTAAACTTGATGATAATTACGGGTGCCCCATCGCCTAAAGAAGATTCCCCTACGTGTCTCTGTTATTGCTGGGTTCGCGTTTCCGCTACTTCCGCAAGTATTGCATCCTCCAATCCAACTTTAATTCTTCAAAAATACATAATTGGTCAAAGGATTCGCACATGTCAATAGGTGAAAAAATTATCTACGTTACTCGTGCTTAAGCTTTGGTCTGCAAAGTATATCCCGATTTCTTGGTGGTTGCAAGCTTCTAGAACACATTACCTCGGACGCTGATAGAGCTTGAAAAATATAATTACGTGTAGACTTTGTTGTTACCATGTAACCTCTCATAATAATCCAAAAAAAAGATGCCTCCAGCCAGATTCGAACTGACGATCTCCTCATTACTAGTGAGGTGCCTTACCAACTTGGCCATAGAGGCTTTTCTTATTGAAGAGGAAAAGCTCTACCAACATAAGCATAATACACTAAAGGTATAATAGCCTTCTTTTGCAAGTTTTCATATTTTTGAAAATTGTAGAAAAATATCATTACCTCTGTTTTGATAGAATCGTCATCAGAATTCATACTTTTACGCGAAAAATGATAATATCGTGAAAGCTCACCAGTCTACGATCCAACAAAGTACTTCCCAATATTCAATTGGTTTAAGTCCTGGGTATCTTTTCTTTTCTTCCGGATCACATCTCACAGTTCTCAATTTGTCTGGACCAATATATACAACTTGTTTGCGTTTAAACATCTCTAATATGGAAATAGGCTCAACATGGGTGGTTTCTAGTTGAAAGTGATAATTCGATATAGACTGTCACCATGGAAAGGTCAGTCAGCTGGAAAGAACCAGCTACTGTTCTTTTGTTTACCTTTCCGGATTATTCGATGTCATCTACTCGGCAATACCAAAATCTCCGTTCTAGGAACTGGACTATTTCTTCAGCAATAAAGCTGTTACGGAAATGTTTTTATCTAGGACTTGACCGAAGCATCGTTTACTACAAATACGTCAGTGTGGTACGTTGCGCCCTAAATTTTTCAAATATTATGTATCGTAACCTCCGGCATTCAAGGAAAGCAACCGACTTCCCGAGAAAGCATGAAATTAGCGTGTTAATGCAGCTCCCATAAAAGAGAATTATTGCCCATCAATGCTACGTGCATTATAATAGTTCGAAAGGGTGCTGATCTTTCTCTCTTGGCCGGTGTTTGTTTCCGAACTCATACTCGCGTTCAGCCTTTCGTCCTCTTGCCAACTGGATTGTTTTCCGCACTGTGTGTTTCTGTATCATCTCACATGTGACCAACTTTTCAATCCATCACTATCTAAAAATTTCTTATTACTACGCTCTAAGCGGTTCCAAAATTTCGAATTATGGATGCAAATATCCTCTTGGAATGCTTTTCGGCAACTTTACAGGCTGACCAGGCCATTAGATACCAAGGAGAGTTGAAGCTCAAAGAATTGAGTGAAACTCCTGGGTTTTTGGGAGCCTGTCTTGACATCATAGCCTCAGGAGATGCCGAAGTCCAGGCCCCCTTAAGAAAGGCCACTGCTGTGTACTTCAAGAACCGAATGGTCAGATACTGGAGCTCTAAAGAAAGCAAAATCGATCTGGATGAAAGACCGGTTATTAAGGACAGAATCTTGCCGGTTATCATCTGCAGTGATTACGCTATAAAACAGCAATTGATCCCGGTGTTAAGAATTATGATCTCTCAAGGATTCTCCAAGTGGGATGGCTTATTGGAGCGTACAGGCGAATTACTTCAACAGGTTCCTATTCCTTCTGATCCATCTCATGGACTAACCGATGAAGATTATTCTAACTTATACACGGGATTGTTATGTTTCAGTGAAATCTCCAGACGGTTTAGATGGGTTGACAATGTTTCCAGAGAAAAAGAATTAGATCCAATCATTGAACTGGCATTTCCTCACTTATTGTCCATAGGAAAGAGCATTCTTGAGAAACCAGAAGCAGTGACTGAACTCAGTGCAGAGATTTTAAAACTCATCCTCAAGATCTACAAATTCGTTACCTATTATGACTTGCCACAACCCTTACAGACAAGATCATCCATCATCATGTGGGGCGAGTTCCATGGAATGATAATTAACATGCCTGCTCCTGCTTATGTTCTCAATTCGAACCTTACTGAACAAGAAAAGAGCTTTTTGCAAATTTCCAAGTGCTACAAATGGTCTATTGCCAACATCTACCGTCTTTTTACAAGATATGCATCAAAAAGTTTGTCCAAAAAGTTCAAGTACAAAGAGTTCCACCAAATGTTCCTCAACGACTTTATACCCCATTTATTATCCAACTATTTGACCATCATAGAGCAGTGGTGCAGTGGAACAAAATGGCTCGGTTCATCAGCTTTATTCTATCTAATTGAATTCTTGAGTCACTGTATCACCCAAAAAACAACTGCCACCTTAATAAAACCCTACTTTGAGAACTTGATTTCACACTTGGTTTATCCTTTATTATGTGCAAGTGATCTGTCCCTTGAAATGTTTGATGAAGACCCTCATGAATACATCAATTGTTATTTCGATGTAAATGACGAATTGATCACCCCAGACATTGCTGCATTGGGCTTGTTGGTAACTTTTGTGGACAAGAAGAAATCTTCTTGTTTAGAACCTGTTTTGGCATTTGTTAACAACCAGCTTACTGAACTACAAGGAGTTGAGCAAACCTTAGAAGTTGCAAAGAAGAAGGAAGGTATTCTTAGAATGTTAGGTTGTTTATCTTCCTATCTCATGAAGCCAGAATATGAGGAGAAAATGGAAGTGTTTTTCACGAATTTAGTTATTCCAAATATCGACTCTAAGTTTGAGTTTCTTAAGGCCAGAACCTTGGATATAATTTCGAAATTTGCTGACATCAACTTTAAAAATGAAGATGTTTTATTAAGAATGTTTCAAGGTATTCTTATTAATTTTGATACTTCGGTCAACGATAATGTCAGCTTGGTTGTCAGTTTCCAAGCTGCCTTGTCAATTCAATCATATTTGCAAAATTCCAAATTCACCCAAATTTTGTCTAACATTATTTTACCAACAATGTCCAGGTTATTGGAGCTTTCCAACGAAATTGATAATGATTCCATTTCTGCTGTGATGCAAGAGTGTGTTGAGAACTTTTCTGAGCAATTGCAGCCATTTGGAATTGACTTGATGACAAAATTAGTACAACAATTCATGAAGTTGGCTGTTGAGATTAACGACGCCTCCAATGTTGACATCGATGAGTTTGAAGGTAATTATGATGACCAGAGTGACAAAGTCATGGCCGCAATTGGATTGTTGAACACAATGATTACCATTTTGTTGTCCTTCGAAAACTCCAAGGAAATTTGCTTAAAGTTAGAAGAAGTTGTTTCTCCAATGGTTCAATACGTTCTCAGCAATCAGTTAGATGATTTCTTGACTGAAATTGCTGAATTGCTCGAGCATTCCTCATTCTTATTAAGAAGTATTAGTCCAGTCATGTGGAAGAACTTCGAGTACTTGTACGGATCCTTTGAAAGCGGACTAAGCTTAATGTATTTGGAAGAGGTGAATGGCTGCTTGCAAAACTTCTTGATATTTGGTGCTGAAGATTTATCTAAGTCACCTGAATTGGCTGAGAAATTCTTCAATATTTTCAAGATTATCTCAGAGAGCGATGATGCTGAAGTGGGCTGGAATGATTTCTTGTATGCTTTAGAATTTGCTCAGTCCTTCATATTGTCATTACAGGGTAATTCCAGGAACTACATTCCATTCTTCCTTAGTACGATCATCAAATTCCAACAAGAATCCAAAAACTCTGCTGAGAGCGGCCATGTCAAGTCTGCCGCTTTCGATATCCACGTGAGCAATGTCATGATTTCGTGCATGATGTACGATTCTGTGAACACATTGCACACCTTACAAAAAGCTTCCATGTTGACCATTTTATTCGAACAGTGGTTCGAGCTCATTCCCAAGCTTAAAAGAGTTTATGATTTGAAGCTTTCCTTATTGGGAATCATTACCTTATTTTCCATTGACGAGATAGAAAAAATCTTTGATCAAACCAGCATGCACCAAGTTAGCCAGAAAATGGTTCATTTACTCAAGGAATTACCTGTGGCCATTGAAAACTTGGAGAAAAAGAGGAAAAATTTCAACGAGTTGGAGTACTCAGAGAAATTCAAGTACAACGGAGAATGGAGTAACCAGTGGGACGAAGACCACGACTCCGACGATTTGGAAGAGATTCTCAATGCTGGAGAAGAGGCTGCTACAAAACAGTATGAAGCCGAGCAGGAGCTCAGCCAAGGCAGAGAAGAGTACTTAGACTTTTTGCAAGAAGAGGAATTCAAGAGTTCGGGCTACTTCAGCGAGTATGACGAGACTGTCATCGAGGATCCTTTGGCAACCACGCCGTTAGACTCTGTGAACATTTTTGGTGTTTTCAAGGACTTTGTCGATGGGTTAGAAAGAGGTAACCCAGCCCGTTACGGTACTGTGTTCGGAGGCTTATCCAACGAGGAAAAGAACATCATTGGAGAGGTTTTCCGTGTCGTCAACCACTGAGGATCCATTGCTTCGGACACACAAGTATCAAGATTCATTTCCTGATTTCGTTTCTGCTATATATCTCAAATCGCATTTCTAGACTGCAACCTGTAAAAGCCCCGAGGGCTGTGTTCCAAGCCTTGTGAAAGGTACAACTGTTAGTGTCATTCACAATTGCAGCCGCTTACGTAAGAACACCAAACACGAATTATTGATTCGTGTGCTCTCGATCTTTATTTAGACCTCACTGTATTCCTTTGGAATCATCTAACAACTACCCATGGCAGATAATTTCGGCAGACACTTGTCCACTAGGTGGGTGAAGGCGTCTGTTCCCACGTATGGAGACGAATGGGGCGATGACTACGATTATAATGAAGGTTCTGGTGACGAACAAGTAGAAGTGAAGGCACCATCTGATGCACCCGCCAAGGGAGTGGAACTGACCCAGCCTGAGCAGAAATCCCAACACAGCCAGAAAGTGAACTCTCTTGCAACTGTCCAGGAGGATCAGGATGTCAATGGCCCCCATTACGACCTGGCTGAGCACACCCAAAAGCAAGCTCCATCGCAGCAGAACCCCAGTAATTTGGTATTGTCCATTGACCGCTTCAAAAACTTGAGAGACTCAGATTCAGATGACTCCTCGGAAGAAGAAGCGTTTGAGGAAGAAACCACCACCACCAAGGTTCCAGCCAAGCATGTGGAGCCTGAGCCCCATCCCCAAAAGGTACTCGTCTCATCAGCACCGCACCGCTCCTCCGATTTTGCCCCTCCTACACCTACATATAATGACACATTCACGTCCGTGGAATCGCCACAATCAGACAAGAGCTACCAATCAGATGCCGATTCCATCCAAAATGAGCCAACAAACTTGAACGTGATCGGTACAGAAAGATTTGCTTCCAACTCCAACACCACTGTCAACTTCGAAGGCAAGTCTGTCCTTTCAGAAAACCCAGAAAATCTAGATAAAAACATATCTAGTGTTGATGAGTTTTACAGTGGGGTTGATACAGACACGGAAAGACCCACTGAAGAGATCCAGAGTAATCCAGCTATTATCACCAATGAAACAGCAGTTGGAACTCCCCCAACTCCCTCAACTCAAAAGTTTCAAACAACGCCCTTGGTTTTGTCCATCGACAGAAGGAATTTTAACTATTCTAGTGACGATGATGACGACGATGAGGAAGTTGATGATGTTGATGTTACAATTCATGACGACCACGACAAAGACGATGACGACGACTGGGGATACAACAGCCAGCACAGTAGTAATGAGGATTTAGGATACTTAAACGTTTATGAAGGTGCCTTAAACAATGAACACGAGAAGCAAAATAAAGAGGAGGGTCCAAATGATTCAGTTCCCTCTTTCGAATTTCAGAGCAAGGATACTAATGAGAAAGCAAATTTACAACACGAGCAACCAAGTTTTGTGAATGACATTGCAAAAAGATCTACGCAAGAATCTGCATCCAGTGAGCAGACCATCCAGGAGCCAGCTTTGCACTATTCGGCACCCGATTTCAAGGGTAAACTTCCTAGAAGAGCTATTGAAACTACTGCATTGGATTCCCTCATTAATGATTTAGAAAATACTTCATTGGGCCCTGAGGAAAGTCCAGTGAAAACTAACGATTACGATGATCCGGAAGAAAAGTATTCATTACCTCCTATGGATTCCTTTGATACTTCGTTGCCTGATTTTGAGACGAAATCTTTTGCTGAATCGCAGAGGGAGAAATTGAACTACTCTCCAATGCAAGATCAACAGGATGAAGATGAAGATGACCCCACTACACCGATCGCACCATTGAGTGTAGCGGAAGAAGAAGAGGGCCATAAAAACTACATGAATTTATCTGGTCATCGTCGCTCTATAAGAAAACCTCCACCCAACCGTGCAAACTTGGTTTCAGTTGATTATTCCAATATTGCAGATGCAGTGAGTGGATATATGAATGACAGTGATAGTGTTGGAGTTGGTAGTAAGAATTTGGAGAGTATTGGTGAGGATGACTCAAATGATGTCGATTCAAAGTATAGTGGTGGCGAAAGGAATGAACGTTCTGAAAATGGAGCCAACGCAATTTTTGCTAATAGTGTTGATGAATTGAGAAAACCGAGCCTCGACTTATATCCTGTTACTTCATTGGGCTCTCTCTCAACTGGAAAATATTCAATGGATAGTAAAGGTGTTTCTCAGCGTGATGATCACAGTGTTGTTGACACTCCTGACAGAGAGGAATTGAAGAGAAGAGTATCTACAATGAGTACAAGTACTTTCAATATGGGTGGCTGGAACCCTAATACGAATAATTTCCGTGATCAATTTATTAATGACAATGACAACGAATCTCAAATCAACTTCAATCCTTATGCAGAGGAATCCACAAACTATAACAAATTTACCAAGGTCAAGAATTCAAGTAGTCTCGCATCTGAGGTTGCATCGAATAGAAGCTCGCTCTCAATTCCTGAGACAATTGATGCGGCGTTAATCAGTATTAAAGAAGATCCTGACGACACTACCGATGCATTTTCATTTTCCACTCATAATGGGGAGTCTGTGCTTCATGGTCCAGATTCTAATAGGTTGCAACCAAAAATCTCTGCCCTTACTACAGATTCGGTCCTTCAAGATCATGATTATCCTCATCCAAATGGCTTTTTCCACGAGGAGAGGTTGACTCCAGCAGTATCCAAGGAAGTCTTGCCCAGAGCAACAGGCCAGCGCTATTCCAGCTTGCTTCTGAATATTGATTTGGATACACCTGAAACTAAGAGGTTTCACTCTGATTCAACTGCTACTGCAATTCCTGAGTCTGACACTTCGAAATCTGAGGTCGAATCCAAGGTGGAACCTCGTCTGCGCATGACCAGTGTTTCGACTACAGCTACCGAGAGCACTACGTTAAACAAAAAGTACACCCCAAGATCCTACCCTGTGTTTGATTGGAAAACCATCATGGCGACTTCGCAGCCAATAGACCGAATCCGGCTCTTGAAGGAGGCCTCGGCCAAGGAATATGAATATGATACCGGACTTCAAAATTGGTTGCACGAGACATTGAAAAGTTCGGAGAATCTAACTAATATGCACATCGGTAAGATTGCTACCGAAGCGTACCTGAACGCAGCCCATAATGATATTCGCAGACACGCTTCGCTCAGAAGTACCGTGTCTATTGTTAAGGATAAGGTTGAAACATCAGGATTGCATGCTCACAGTTTCGGAAAACGCTTTTTGAGTAGAGGTAGAAAGTTCATTAAAGGTGAAGATTGAAATCATTTTATTGCATCTCAGTTATTATCCTCAATGCATAAAGAATATTTGAATTGTAATACGTAGTAGCACCTTCTTCCCTTGCATAGAAGATTGCATGGAAAGTATTGTGATTATTTGCAGCCGCCTTGTTTCCTGCATGCAGTCTCGGTTCACTACTCCACATATAAGCATGTGAGAATCATGGTAACATGACCTGTTACAGTCATTTCATTTACTAAAGAAGTTTATTTTAACAACCAACTGATATTGGGCCCAACTTATCCAAGAGCTTCCCGACTCTACCGCATATTCTCATCAATAACCCAAGACTTAGCATAACTTCACGGCGCTATTAGCAGCTGTTCATAAAAACATGAAAACAATCCTAAACTCCGTACAGGTATTAACCATAGGAGTGGCATCCATGATTCCTGGGTTCATCTGGGTCATAGTGGAGTTTGTGACAGATATATGTTGGTTCTGGTTCCATCGGGTCTACCAGGTATACAACCGGAAGGACCCGCTCAAGGAGTACTTGAAGCATCTTGACAACGCGCAGAACTACAAGGAATGGAAGTCTGTGGTAAGAGAGATCGATAAGTTGACCAATATGGACTTGTGGAGACAGAACGTTATTTCCAAGCACTATGACTACATCTTGATCAACGAGCGTACGAAGCTTCTAAAGGAAGCTAGGCTTTCCCAAGATTCTCCCAAGTTGATGTCCTTGCTCAGATCGGGGTTGATTAGAAACTTTGGAGGTATCTCTCAGAAGAGGCTTTTTACCAAATCGTACCTTGGAACAAAGCTCAAGATAGAGGAATACGTCGAAGAAGTTTTGAGGTGTCTTAACTATCTTAATGAGTCTATCACATCGTCAGACGATGAATTCATTATGAACAGTAAGCAGCTCAAAATTGACTTCTTCCATGATGCAAGACAATCGTTTGGTTGTACTGCATTGCTTTTACAAGGTGGCTCGTTGTTTGGGTTGTGTCACTTGGGTGTGGTACGAGCTCTATACTTCAAAGGCTTATTGCCAAGAATAGTATGTGGAAGTGCAGTGGGTGCAGCAGTTGCTTCGCTTGTATGTACTCTTAACAATGACGAACTTATTCCAATTTTGATTTCAATTTATGATGTGATGAAAGATATTGACTTGTTGAATCACGATGTTGATGAAAGATACGGTAACGTTATTGAAAACGTGGTAAAAAAGGGCTACTCCCAGGATGTGTTACTTTTCTTGAAGTTTGTGAGAGACACTATTGGTGATCTTACCTTCGAAGAAGCATACTTAAAGACAGAAAAGGTTTTGAACATTATCGTGCATCCGACTAACCAAGCAATTCCTTCTTTGCTCAACTACATTACTTCTCCAAATGTTATTATTTGGACAGCGATTTATGCATCCATTGGAACTGGTGTCCTTTCAGATAATGTGCAGCTATATGTCAAGGATTTCAATAATCAAATAGTACCAAAGTCGCCATTAAATGTTACATATTTGAAGCCACAAGATGTTAGCTACCTGACAGGCTACTTTAAATCCAAGGGTAAAACCCTGCAAACCAAAAAGGAGGATTCATACAAAAGTGAGAATGAGCATCTAGATGATTACCATTACTTCCAAGCGAAAGACAATTCCCCATATACTAGACTAACAGAGCTTTTTAATGTGAATCATTTTATCATCAGCTTAGCAAGACCATATTTGGCACCATTAATCAGTAATGACTTGAAACATTACCACTCATATGGAAAGGTAAGATATGAAAGAGGAAGGAAATCTTCTTCAACTTCCTTATCATTGGTGAGAAAATCAGGAGATAGCAGTAATACTTGTTCTGATCCCGATTCTGATGATAATGGTCTTCAAATTGGAAAGCCACGTGTTGAAGAGAGCTATTCTAAAGCAGGTAGCCGCTATGGTTTAAAGCTCATAAAAACATTAATTGGAATGGAAATTCAACATAGATTAATTGTTTTGAACAAACTCGGAATGTTAAATGAAGTCATGAAACGGTTTTTTATTGATGAAAAGCCCTCGTCGTTACAAGCAATGTCTAGCATTAGGGAAGTGACGATTGTCCCTGAATTGAAATATTTGGTCAGGGATTTCAGCAGGGTTTTTGATGTACACAAACCTATGGAGAATATTCCGTACTGGGTATTGGTTGGAGAAAGATCTGTTTGGCCATTGTTTCCGATGCTTTGGACTAGATGTGCCATTGAATTTGCCTTGGATGATTTATACAATCTCCATAGGAAACGAGGACAATAAAATTGATGAATACTTCCAGCTTTATAATACCTCTGTGTTTAAAACATTAAATGAGAAACGCAATGTTTCAATTGTTCATCTGTAGAATAATTTGATGTTGGAATCCTTAGTTATATGATAGATGTATTCATTTTCAGCCACCTTTAAAGTTGGTATAATACTTTCTAAAGGAACTGGACCTTTGGATACGGTTAAACTTCCAGTGATATCATTGGCCCTTCCTGTCGAAAGTTGTTGTAGCTTGATAATGATCTGTGCTCTGTGTAGCAATTTAACCAAAAAGTCTGTAATTTTGAATGCTGGGGACTCGCTTGCTGTCAGGTGTACATCAATGACTTGAGGTGAATCATTGGAGCATATCACGACCAATTGACGGCATTTGCGATTTAATTTAGTCAAGTTTATCAAAAGCTCATCGGGTGTGAGGTTGGTAGAAGCTAAAAGAATCTCGAGTCCATCGATAAAGACGACCTTCCTGCTAGTCTGAACAGAATCCAAACGCTTTTCTATATTCTCAAAAAGGGTTGAAACACATTTGGAGGGGTTGGTCAAATCTTTGACTTGAGTTAAGAACAATTCTGAAAAGCAGTCGAGAAAATGGAAATTAGATATAAGTGACAAGTCGATGCCATTCTTCTTGCAGTTTTGCGTGTAGAATTCCAACGCATGCGAAAATGATACCAAGAATACCTCAGATCTATGTGAACTCTTGGTCAAGTCCTTATTGACCATACTGGCAGTACCCTGTAAACTGGTCTCCATCAATGAGTTGAGGAGCCACGATGGAGCAGTGCCTTGGACATGTGACACGACTGATAATGTTGACGATTCTGAATCCAAGATTTTCTCTGAAATCAAAGAATTATCTTGAAAAAAAATCAAGTCCTGTTGCTGTTCTGACATGATGCTGTGATACTTATTAAACTAGACTTGTTTAAGATGAGGGAAGCTCCTCTATATCGTCCTGCATATTGCTTACAATTAAAGACCAAAAAGAATGCGCAAACCCGGAATCGAACCGGGGGCCCAACGATGGCAACGTTGGATTTTA